>JAJHUR010078204.1:0-15124 GCA_027495735.1 Lutjanus campechanus | reverse complement strand
ACATCGTCTTGGACTTTGGGAAACAATATTTCAAGATTTTTCCATTTTTTCTGACATTTTATGGACAAAACAACTGATCGATTAATGGAGAAAATGATAGACAGATTGTTCGATAATGAAAATCATTGCAACATAATTCAGTTTCTTAAAATTTGATTTAAAAGAAGCAATATATCACCTTGCTTTCGTATTGCAACATATTGAATCATAACCCCTGTATCGCTGTACACATTGTATCGCCAGATTCTTGCCAATACACATCCTTGAACATCATTAACATAAATAAAAATGATAAAAGTAAACAAGAAGAGAGAATGATTCTTATGTTTGGCCTGTAATTAGTGAATGTGATCGCCTGCACTCTGTGTTCAAATTACATGCATTTGTTTTCAGGAAACTAAACTTCCTTGCTAATCCTTTGTCTGATCTGTAGAAGTTGTGGAGAAATAAACTGTTGGCTGCTGCAGCAGCAAGAAGAAGCAGAGAATCGCTGCCTGCCTGCTGGATTTGAACTGACACCTACTCATGGCCAGGTTCATATTCCAATGAGCACTAAGGCAGCAGAGATGTGCCTACATGCCACCCCCACAGTGAGCAGAGCTGCTTCTAATGATCACCACATGCTAACTTTCTGTCTTCTGCCAGCACTGGAGCACATGGAGCCCACAGATGAATAAAAAAAATCAGTTACTTAGCAGAATTGTGATGAGAAGGTGGGGGAATTAATTAAAGAGCTCATTTTCAAACTAAACAGCTGGACGACTACAAGGAGCTTTCATATTTTGTTGATTTTGGAGAGTTTTTCAACCATAATAACCACAAACCCTAGCATCAAAAATAAAGTTGTCTTAATAAAAATCTCCTCCTGCTTCTCTTTAATCAACTAAGGTGTGAGAGAATTCACAGAGAATCCGACCCAGTGGCAGACAACTACAGAACAACTATACAGAACTAGCCAATCTTTTCACTGATAGTCTAGTTTCCTTATGTAGGTCATATGAAGGCATCACTAATGAATTAAGACTGTTTCATCACCAGTTGAAAACTCCTTGTAGTAGCTTTAAAAATCATGCAAAACACAGTGACAGCACTGAGATTGTACTTTAAAAAATGAACTTTTGGCACTTTTTACACATTATGTGGCATTCAGAAGTGAGGGGGAGCTGTCCATGGTGCTGACCTGACAGTTTCACCATGCACTCTTCTCTGTAAGACACTCTAAGACAAGCAGAGACAACTTTAAACACAACTCTAATGCTTTTTTGTATTAAAGGATATGGCCATTCAATGATTCTCCGTGCGTATTTCCTAATGATGTTGTCCTCTGCGAATATGAACAGCGACCTGTTGACAGTGAGGCAGTTCTGGCGGTGGGGGACGGGGTTGTACAGAGCCATGGTCCGGGCCCGCTGCGCCTTGGCTTGTTTCATGGAAGCGGTGAGTGACGCCGCCGCCGGGTCCTGTGCGTCCCCGCCGCCGCGCTCCAAGTCCCCATCCCCGGTGTCCACCACCCCGGTGCTGGGAGCGCCGGACTCGTCTCCAAACCGAGCCATTCTACAAAGAGATGAGGCGGCTTAGAGTGTTTTACGACTTCTAGGAAAGAAAAATGTGAAGTGGAGCTAAACGAAAAAGGAGATCCACCTTCAATCCAGATTTTCGTGCGCCAAAATTCCCCCCAAAAGTTGCAGATTCCTATCACTCCATATCCATGTCAGGGAAAAAAAGGATTATATCATTCAGATGGCTTATATTTTAGGAAAATCATCCATTTACTTAATTCGGCTGTAAACCCCTCAGCATCTCTGCTATCCCATCTGTTTAAGAGCGTGTTACAATCAGCTCTGAACAACTTTTAATATGAGCGCGTCTCTAAACTCAAGCAGCAGCAGCGGAGAGGGAGGAAAAGGAAAAGAGATCCAGCGAGTTTTTTTTTTTTTTTTACACCTTGCAGTTTTCTAACAACATCCAAGCTGGTTTTGATGTGACATCCCGTAATCAGAAACTACTCTGGGCTCATTAGGTGGAGAGATCCGAGGGAAGTCCGAGCAAACTTTACGCATCTTCTCCTCTCGACCCGGTAAACTTGACAAAAGGAAGATCTCGTGTAAAAGGAAGCCCGTTAAACCAGATTCTTTAAGTGAAATTATTCTCTAATCGGTCTGAAAATGTAGCAAGAGAGCCGTTTGAATCGCTAGATCAGATACAAATCTTATCACCTGCTGGAGAATGATCACGCAACCAGGAGCGCATAAGCCCTCCCCTCCTCCTTCTCCTCCTCCTCCTCCTCCTCCTCCCACAGTCATATTTCATGATGGCGATTTCAAAATCCATCTGAATGAAAGCTGCTGGAGAGGAGGGAGGTATATTTTGTTGCCATAGCAATTAGAGTTTGCTGAGGATGAACAAAAACATTTTCCTAAAAAAAAAGAAGAAGCCCTATATACAGTAGGCTGTGTGGGCAAAAACAATTATGTAAAGATGTTAGTGGGTGCAGTGGCAAGAGGATGGGGTGTGAAAATACATTTAACACTAATACTAGTAGGAGTGACAATGCACAGAAAAAAGGCAACAAGTATAAGAGGAGGAATAACCTAAAGGTGTTTTACAGAACAGGAACTTGACTCATTTTTACCTCTTTCACTATTTGATAGTCAGACAGCATTGTCATATTTTCCTTAATGGAGACAGACTTGCACTATTAAAACATTTAAAAACTAGGCCATTGTGCTAATATTGGAGTAAAAGTCAGGAGTAAAAATAGAGCATGAAATAGATCTTAGGGCTGCTCCCTTTTTGAGGGAGCAGAAGAAGAAAGCAGGGTCTCTTTCACACTCAGTGCCACAAGTGAGACCTCATTAGGCAACTGGGCTCTCTCGCTCCATCTGCTGCTCTCCTCCCTTCTCTTCCCCACTGTTTTCCAGAAGATGACCACTTCAGCCCCCACAGGCATGATGTTATTCAATCGTGGCATGTTTCGAGCACTGCCTGCTTGTAAAGTCAAATAAATGCAATTAAATGTCCAGTATGTAACATTTACAGAGATCTGTTAGCAGAATATGGCCGGAATGGAATATAATATTGATAAGTATGTTTTCATTAGAGTGTAATCACCTGAAAACAAGAATCGGTCTGTTGTCGTTACCTTAGAATGAGCTGTTTTAATCTACAGAGGAAGTGGGTCCTCTTCCATGGAGGGAGCTATGTTGATCCGCCATGTTTCTACAGTAGCCCAGAAGGGACAAACCAAACCAAAGACTTTCACGTTTTGCAGCAAAAGTCGCTTCTCCTACACGTTCAAAAGGGGAAAGTGAGTTGAACGGTATTCAGCTGGTTGCAGTACAACTTAACCACTTGATGATACTAAATTCTCCACACTGGTCCTTTAAAAGCCAACCACGGCAGCACTAGTCCACCTAAAATTATGACACTAGAGCTGCTACAATTAGTTGATTTATCAAATGGTTGTCAACTATTAAAGGCAGAATCATTAGAATTTGTCTGAGCTGTTCCAAAACACACCAGACAGACAGTTTATTGTTAAGTCTCATTACCAGGACGTCAAATGCTTAAGTTTTGGGTTTTCCGAACCAAAAAATGTATATTATGCCTTTAAATTAATCAGCGACCACTTTGAGAATCATTGAGTTGTTTTGAGTAATCATGGAAACTGATCAACATTTTCCAACATCGTTCGACATCGTTTGACATTTTTCAAATCGAGAAAATGATCAACAGATTCATCTGTAATTGCACCCTTAGATGACACAAAATATCCCTCTGCTGCTGCTCTGACTAGGGCTGGGTATCATTCAAAAATATCCTTAATGGCTATCTGACACTAATGAGATTTACTTCTGAGGTATTGTAATTTGGAATTGAAGGAGAAGGCTTGTCATGCTTGTTATTACTGAGTAGGGCAAATAATGATTATTTTCATCAGCGATTAAAGCTACTACAAGGAACTTATTGTGTTGATTTTGGATGGCCCTGTGGAGAAAAACAGTAGAGTTTCCATTGTCATAACCACAAAATATGACATCAAAAATAAAATGATCTAAAGAAAAATCTCCACCTTCCTCCTTTTAAATGGTTAATGTACTACTCACTGTAACTTTTGGAAAATGTTCAATTCAATTCAAAAAAAGTGAAAAATGCATTAATTATCATAAATGACTAAGTAAAAACAGCAAATCCGTACATTTAAGAAGCTGGAACCAGCAAATATTTGACATTTTTGCTTGAAAAATGACAGAAATTGATTTGATTAATCAAATAATTGTTGCAGCTCTAGTATTGAGACAATTCGATCATCACCATAAAAAATATCGAAGTTCGGTATCCAGACTTACATGTGCAGCAGCAGCACAATGCAGGTATCACCACATTGTGTGTGTGTGTGCAGACGGGCAGGGCTCAGAAGGGGGGGGGATTGCAAAAGCAAGCCAAGAGAGAGTGACAAATTTATGCTTGGCAAACAAGTCGAGATCTGGGGGAGAAGGAAGAGAAAAAAAAATCGATTTAACAGGATCTATGAATAAGTCCCCTAACTGAGCTCCAGAAACTCTGCCTCCTCTCCTAATCTGCATGAGGCAGGCGGGCGTGTCACTTCATGCAAAGCAGGAGAGCAACAAAAGGCTACACTGACCTATTGAGTGCAGAATGTAAAAATAGGAGGCAGGATGATCATTAGCATGTGATGTGTACATTTATACAAGTGTCTGCACTGTATATTAACTGTATATATAACATTTATCTACACTTTCTATTAAAGAATGCCTCATTACAAAAAAAAAAATCATCATCTACTTGTCTGTTGCCCAACAAAAATATTTGTCCATCTCTGCAAACAGTACATATCTTCCTCTATCTCTGCGTCTCATAGCGCTCTCTTTGCTGTTGTTTCCATAGCGACATAGCTCTCTTGAATTCCTGCTCCGTTCTTTTCATTTCTGCCAACAAAAGCCATGTTGCACAATAGAGCAACCTCTTCCTACAGAAATCTGCTTCTCCCAACGCACACACAGACATTGACATACACACTTCCCCTCCATCAAGGTCATTGGCCATCTTCAGGAAGCTGACACACACACAGACAGACAGACAGACCGCTGCACAGGCAGGCAGCACTATCACTACACTGATGATGATCCCATTGTGCTGGACTGTACTGTACAGATGACCAGATGTAGTCTGTGTTTGGCTTTTGTTTTTGCTCTTGCTCACAGCCTACTCAAAGCCTGCTAAAAATAGCTGTGTGAACTGTTAGCAGCTAAAGCAGAAGAGCTAAAACTTTGAATAGGATGAACTTGGAAGAAGAAAAGGTCAGCTGATTAAAGGGTGTTTTAGTGCCTCAATACAGGACAGGAAACATATGTTATGGACAACAGATGCATGCATTTTTTATGTCCATATCATATAGGGGAAGACAGATGAAGCGAGGCATGCAGGTGACATGCACCACGAGTTAAAACGTTAATGGGCGTACTTTGTGCCAGAACTCTGAAGAGCATTTATATAATTGCAGACAGGCTTTCATCCAACATAGACTGGAGTGGTTTTAGCATTTTATTTTTCTCTCTGTTCCCTAGCAACAGACATCCTCTAGTACTGAGTTATGTCAGTTTGATTCGACCAATAACTGTCGCTTATATCATTATAGACTGGAACATGTTTACATTATGGTCGTGGTTTCAGAGCAGTCTTATAACCCTGCGGAATAGCACCAAAAAAACCTCATACTGTGGCAAATTCAAACCTGGAAAAGTTTCTTAAAAGTCATGTCATGCAGAAATGCAATAATTCAGTATATTTAATTTTGATCTTTTCTCAAAATTCATCCTACAGTTTTATAAAATATCATTAATTTTTGCATGAAAAGTCAACAATGTCCAAACTCCTGAGCTCTGAAGACATCATCCTGTATGCCGCTTCCCTGCTGCTCTTCTACTTTGATTCCCTAGCATCCCCTAATGGACAAATAACCACAATACATGCACAGTACTGCTCTGAAACCAACGTTCTGCTCTTATTCTTTAGTCGTTTAATACTTTGTACTTTTATGTTGCTCATCAGGTTGAAAATAAGAAAATATTGAGGAAAAAATCACTCAAGTCCTGTTTTTATGTGTCTGTACATGAGAGAAAAAACATGAAAAGCAAAAGACAGAATAACAATACACCAGTAAAGTGGACGTGGTGTGGGTGGTGGAGATACGGTAGAGTAAAGAGAAATGAGAGGATGGAGGAAGGAGGAGGAGGAGGAGGAGGAGGTGGTAGGAGGTAGGAGGAGGGAAGGAGGGGGCTTGTTGGTGGGTTGGGGGTTACGCTGATGGAGTGCCACTCCACATTCGAGTGGTGGGAAGCAGATAATCAGAGCCATGTGGCTCCAGAGTTCAAAAGTTCATGAACAAGCACCCTTAGCTCCACCATTAATAACGCTATCCAGTATCTGATTACAGTAAACTGCAGCTAACAATGTGACACAGGCATAAAAAAAGCAAAAAGAAAATCAACTGATGATGAAAGCAGTGGGAACTGATTTGGTGATTCATTGTTGGAACTATAACAATGCTGCAAACAAAGGCATCTGCATATGTATCGCTACTATGGAGCACCCTTTGAGATAAGCACTTTGTAGCTAAGCAACAAAACAACATTAATAAGTGTTTTACTTTATGCAATAATAGGTAATCATCTGAACCCGTCAACCCCTGTGTTTCATCATATTGTGGAGTTTTTTGACCACTAACAGCAGAACAATGCTTTTACGTGTGGTTTAGTATTAGTTATTTAGTTAATTATTTTTTAACAGCTTAATACCACTAACCCTGTTTCAGGTTGAATAAATTACCTGATACTGGAACAGTATATAGACTTGCATACTCGCCAATACCCGATCCCACAATTTAGGCTGAATTGGAGGCATTTCAGATATTGGTATTGGTATCTGAACAACCTAAGTTAGTATCACATTACAAGGATACACAAGCAAGATGTGATGCACAGTCCTGACAATGGAAACGTGTTATTAACCACCCAGCCAGATTTTAATGTCTAAGAAAATTGTTAAGTATATAAAATTAGGTCTCAAAAAAATGATGAAAAAATTAGCAGTTTTCTCTGCTCTGAAAGGCTGGAGTCGTGTCTGCTCCACTGTGTCAGTGTCAAACACCACTACGGCCTGAAAACGACCTGAAACACGGACGCTCCATCTAGAAGCTTTAGTGGACATGTTCAGTGTTGGGTTGTTGGACCTGAAGTGAGCCGAAGTGAACTGCCGGACTGATTTGGACTGAGAGACTCTGAAGGTATGTTCGTAACTGACCCTTAGAGAAGATTAGGGGAGTGGGAGGTGTCGTGTGTCGGTTCGTGGGGCTTATATAGTGTTGGGGGACCATGGCTCCAGCACGTTACCAAGCCATGTTTCCGGTCCGCCCAAAAAATCCTGAACACAAAAATCATGAACAACACTTTACTCATCAAACTCCAGAATTCAGTACTACATCTCTTTCAGTGTTTTCACATTTCAGCAAATATTTCTCACTTCTTCCTTCATGCAATCTTAATAAAAAATGATGATTTAATTTCAGAGTTGAATTTGCATTAACGCATTTATTTTAGGCCACTTGGGGGCAGTGGAACAAGCTGAAAACATCTTAGAAAGTTGATAGGATGAACGTGTTAGCAAACACTTGCATATTTACACTTTCAGCAGACATTGAGCACCATTAAAATTAATTTAGTGCCGTCATCTGGTGTTTTAATATTATAAGTTCAATATTCACTGTCTCTTGAGCTCTGTTTTGGTCCCACCAGCTCTCGAGGGAAATATCTGGCTGTTTAGGTGCTAAATTCTCCGCTATGTTCACCAGCGCATCCCTTACTTCATCTGTCTGCTATTTGGTGCTGGGTAGGTGGTGTGTTTATCTGAACTTTTTCACTAAAAGAGCAAGGCTTATGGGAGCTATGAGAATGAATCAAAACAGTGTGGGCCATAAAATCAAAACAGTGAGCTGTTCATTTTAAAGCCTCTGGAAATTTGGCTTGAAATGGTAAAAATGCTTGATATCAGTGTCTCGTTAAGCATCCACAAGAATGCAAGAAGTGAAAATAAACATTAATAATTATCAGAGATCTTAGTTTGAAAAAACAGCTCATTTTGCAATCATTTCTCAAGACTGTTGGCTCAGACTCAGGGACAGATTGAGCAGAGAGGTCTTGTTGCACCCGTTTGGGTGGAGAAACTGGATTTTTTTCATGATTGGTGGTGGAATAGCATACTTTTCGTAATTCACGTCGTAGTGTAAGTATGCCCACTTCGAACCCAATATCAGGAAAGTGTATAAAACTTAAATGACAATATTTAAAATTTGTATTAAAACTAATTTAATACTTTTTAGATGATCATTAATATGTGCACAAGACCCTAAATATATAGTGTGGATTAGTGTGGATCTGATTTCCAGTGGATTTAAAAGAACAGCGCACCCCAAAATCAAAACTACATGTTTATCCTCTGGCCTGTAGTGTTGTTTATCCATCTAGAGTATTTTAGTGTGAATTGCAGAGTTTTGGAGATACCAGCTGAAGAGTTTCATTGTAGGAACTGCTTTCTTTCAATTAAAAAAGAAAATAGTTCCTACATGAAAGCACTCACAACATGGTCTGTGGATTATTTTGAGCAACTACATCATGATTTTTAGAAAGAGACACTGGTTTTAAATTTTCAAATGTGTTTTTTGGTGCTTGGAGCAACACATGACTAGTGCGATTTAGTCCCATTATACTGGAGAGATGGCAGACATCTCTTTGGCCGATGATTTTGGAGTGAACTGTCCCTTTAAAAAATATTAATTAGTGCAGGATTAATGTCTTGATTTGTACTCTGTATCTGCTTTTTACATTGTTGAAGCCACAGTATGTCACCTCTACAGGTCATTTTCACAACAGACGGTTTGAACCATCAAAGCAGGAAAAGAACAGGTGTAATTAATAACATTAACGAAGGCTAGACGGAATGGAGCCATCATTAATGTTATTAATTACACCCGACAAGTCAAAGTGTCTGCCATGAAAAGGTTTATTGACTGAAATATTGAAATCAAAGGTCCCATTTTTTACTGCATGACACCATCATGGAAAATTCTGCATCCTGTTGTACCATTTCCTTCATATTTCTGTGGAAGTTGACATATTTTACGTATTTTTATAAGCCGTGGGGCCTCGTTAAACATTTAAAATAAAGTTCAGTGTTTTCACAGTATGTGTTCAACAGGTTACACTGCATATGGAGTACGTGTGTTCTTTAACGCTGGCACTTTCATCCTCCTCCACGGGGATTTATCATCTTTAAACATGTAATTCAAGAGGAATCCTTTGCCTCTGAATCTCTTTTATACTCACTCCCACTCCTTCCTGCGGGCCTGCGGCGTGCTCTGGATTTTGTGCGCCTGGTGAGCCATGATGATGTCCTTCTGCTCTACAAGTCCCCCGCGCCGCCGCAGCATGCCGTGGGGGCTCAGAGACCCTGAACCCTGATCGGACGAGGCCTCCTCCTGACGACAAGGCACATCAAAGCTGGCAGCTCGCGGGGGCAGCCCCATGTACTCGGGGACGGCTTGAGGGACCTGTAGGGAGCTGGAGCGGGTTCCTTGTGCCAGGCCGTGACGGCTGGGGCTGAGCTTCCAGGCCTCAGGCTCGGGCAGGGACAGGGAGGACTGGACGTGCTTCTCTCCACCTGCACCACAGCTGGATGGAGAGTGGCGGTTGGGTGTGAGGGAGCGGGAGAGGGACTGGTCTGAACTGGTGAGCATCTCTACAGAGGATGGTGGGAGGTGGTTTCACCATAATGCTACAAAAAACAGAGCAGTGGCAGAAAAATTATGAGTGAAAGGCGGTTTAACACATTCATGAAACATTGCTCAGAAAACATTTCACAGACTTCATGTTCCCTCTGTGTTTGTCTATTTTTAGGCACGACTGCGGCATGGCTCCAGGGACTGTAATGTTGGTCAGTTGGTCAGTGCACCAGTTTGATCCAGACTGAAATAAATCAGCATCTGTTGGGTGGATTGATGAACTTTGTGCAGATATTCATGGTCCCCAGAGGATGAATCCTAGATCAAGATGGATGGGTTGGCAAAAGATTTGGTGCAGACATTCATATCTTCCAGACGCTGTATCCTAATGACTTTGGTGAACAATTGATTTTTCCCCTAGCGCCACCAGGAGGTGACATAAGTTAATTATTTTGTTAGCAAAATAACAAAGCTAATTTCTTCTTCTTCCTTCTCTCTTGGTAACAGGTTAATTGATCTTGTCATCATGAGAAAACAAGAAGCCAATTGCTCAAGATAACAAGGTAATTTATCATGAGAAAATGATCACCGAAGTGCACTCGCCTGTGAAGTTGCAGCAGGGCTAGTCTTCTCTCAATGATGAGGACTGATCTGAACGTTATCTTGAACAAAAATGCACAATGCAATGTCTGTCCTTGTTTCGCTCGGGCCCCGCTGCCTGCTTGTACCTGTGCGTGACGGCTACCTCACTCACACGCCTGTGGTGGCCACACAGGCAGCATTTCTGCTGCGGCACTGCTACTGCCAGTCCTGTCTTTCTACATTGAGTTTGCAGAAGAGTTTTGTAGAGAGGAAACGTGTTCTAAGCAGAAAGCAGTGTGAGTCATTCACAAAGAGAGACGGAGAGAGGGCAAGGGGGGAAGGAGTGAGAGAAAAAGAGGAAAGAGAGAAAGAAAAAATTAAAGCGCACTGGAAAAATATTGCCCTGCACCTGATTTTTTCATGTCTGTGACTTATTCTACAGATACAGATGCTTAAACTGTAGTGAAAGGTTGTTGAAAGGTGTCATGTTGCTGGTATGATGTCGACTTGGCTGTCAGCAGATCATTTTCACTGACTATCACTGCCCACATGTGGCACATGATAAAAATAGGCAGGACCCCAAATCTGTGGCCTGGCAGCAGCCTGTTAACCTGTTAACATGAGCACTAAAAAAAAAACAAAACACAGGTTTAGTGATGCACATGTGCTGCTGAAGCAGGCAGTGTGGCCCGACTGTTAGACCTCGACTGAAAAACAGTCTGATTAAAAATGCATAGCCTTCTCCTTTTCAGCTTAAAGCCCCTTTAGCATGAATTGATTTCTTCACTTTTCATTAATAGTGCCGTCATGAGGCCAAAATTTTATTTGTCCCGCACTTTGATTTATGACGAAATACCTCCAAAACTAATGTCATTCCCATCAGCCTCAGCTGTACTTTTGCTGTGCTGGTTTTAGTGCTAATTAGCAAATGTTAGCTTGCAATTAGCTAAGACAGTGTGTACATGGTGAACAGTAAACTTGCTAAACATCACTGTGAGCATGTTAGCACTCTACATTAGTATTTAGCTCAAACCACTGTTATATGCCCAAGTACAACCACACAAAACTGCTAGCATGGCTGAAGACTCCTGGTCTTGTTTTCTGTATAAAGCAAACTACTATCAAAACATGACTTTGGAATATGGATGAGAAATATGTAGTAGATATACTTACTGACAGTTCCTGGAGCATTTTCCCACTAAACAGAGCAGCTTCGAATTCAAAAGACTGCCACCATTTAACTGTTCTGTTTCTAAATGATCTCCTCAGCCTGTGGGATCTTTGATGCTAGCAGCACATATGACTGGAGGAACAAAAGCTTTGAATCAGCAGCCATGCAGAAATAGTACCAGTAATTGTACTGGTAAGCAGAATAAGACTTTGAACAGAAGGTGGGTGTAGTAAAAGTAATGAGAACACATTCAGGGAGGTGAGATTTTCTGTATTTAAAAAGCGCTGACCACAGTTTTGACTTTCTTGTTGTAATCTAGTCTCATGTTTTGTTTCCACAATACTGAGCACAACACAACAGACCTGTTAAACCATTACCCTGTTATTGCTGCCAATGTCCAGTTAAGCGTAAATGTGTGTGTGCAACTGAGACAGAGAAATATGAGGGAGATGAGGTGGCAAGGCTGGAAAACAGCAAGTTTGAGGCGAGCCAGTCGGAGACAGACGAAACAAGGCTGTTTCCACTGAGCCGGAGCTGAAAAGAAGATGACTGAGTGTGGGAGAGCTGAAGCAAAGGCACAGTGACTCACTCATCAGCAGCAGGGCTCCTCAGACATGAACTGGACACAGTCTGAGTTGAGCTCTTGCCCTCAAACACAGCACAGCGCTCGTCTGAAAGCCAGGAGAGGCTACAAGGTCAGCGCGCACATTTACACAGGTGGCTTGATCGCGGCTTTATGCTGCTGATGGGCGGACTGCCTTGGATTTTAGCAGAGCCGTGTAAGTTCAAAAGATATGCGATACCTTGAATTATCAGGTGGATTTTGCAGCCAGAGCTGTGGGGAAATTAAATGTCAAAGCACTTGTATCAACAGGCAGACAAGAGCGTAGGTTTTAACATTTGGGGGACACATATTAAGCAGAGGTCCGCCCACAGGAAATTTTGAGCATCAAACACTTAATTTTCTGCATTCTGGTAATTTTGTATGCACCCATTGAGGACTTTCCTGTATCAATTTCGGCAAAAGAAAACACAGGTGCCAGCTGAAAAATTGACTACTTCTTGTCCCCGCCCCTTTTTGCTCTGTGCTCAATAACAGCGGTCGTGTCTAAACGGGAACCCCAGACTCACAAGAGTGATCACCCAAACCATGATCTTTCCCTAACCCTAACCACATGTTTTCTGTCCCTAAACAAACTCAGATTTTAACCACAGAACTGTGTCACATTATAAAACATAATTAGTTTGTACAAGGTGCACAGTGAAGGAACAGTGTGTATAAATCTTCGGAGAGTTTCACAAATCAAAGTTTCTCAGTTTCTCTCAGACATGACCAATAACAGCTGAGCAAGCTTTGCATCTGACTGAACCTCGGTCAGCTTTCTCCTTTCCTGTTTCCTGTGCAGATATGCTATGTGCTAGCTTCTCTATGTTAACAAGAAAAATACATTTTAAACATTCTTAAAAGATGTTGCTGGAAGACCTGTAAAAGCAACACATATAGTCATATCTTAAAACCACTACAAAGAACTTTCATATTTTGTTGATTTTGGGGTGCCCCAGGGACAAAAGTGGCAGTGCTTCCACCATAATAACCATGAAATATAATGACAAAAATAAAAATTTATCTAAACAAAAATCTCCTCCTGCTTCTTTTTTTAACAAACTAACAAGAAGGAACTTTGCCTGGGAAAATGTAAACACTGGCTCATTTCAGCTGATTTGCTAGTTTGCTTGTGTAGGTCATAAAAAGGCATAAATTGAGATGTTTCATACCCAGGTAAAAACTCCTTGTAGTTGGCTTAGGTTAGCTAAATAGCTAGCTGATTTACATCAATTGTTAGCAAGCTAGTCAGCTATCATTTTGCTTTTGTAGCATAATGCTTTTGTAGCATAATGCTAGCTAGCTACCAAGTTAATTTACATCAGTCAATTTTTCTTACAGTTGACTTAAGATGTGACTATATTCACTTGACAAAAATATAAACGCTTTTGGTTTTGCTCCCATTTTTCATGAATTGAAGTAAAAAATCTAAGACGTGCACAGAATTTTGTTCACGAATTATTTAAGTCTGTGTTAGTGAACGTATCTCCTTTGGCAAGATAATCCATGCACCTGACAGGTGTGGCATATAGAGATGCTGAATAAACAGCATGATTATTGCACATTGGACTGGTCACAATAAAATGCCAGTCTAAAATGTGTATTTATAAAAGAGATTTGTTTATTGAATTATAACAATTTCATATGAGCGTAAAGGTACCATTTTTTCCCAGGAGGGAAAAGACATGGCCCACCCTACTCTGCCTTTTCCCAGACATTCTTACCATAACACTAACCAATTATGTTTCATGCCTAAACCTGACCAACCCAACCAACCAAGGCAATAAGTACCAGGCATTCAGAGGCAGAGTAGGGCAGATCATGACTTTGCCCTCCTGGGGGAAAAAAAAAAAAAAATCTAACTAGGGACCCTGTCCCCTCCACCCCTGAAAATTACGCCTAAGCAGGCACATCTTCAAAAAAGCAGCAGGGGCAGCAAACTGTGATGCATATGCAGGGTGAATCCATGACATCTGGGTTACTTACGCAAACAAAGGAAATTAATCATGAATGGCAGCATTGACAAGGTTGCCTTATGGACAGGAGCGTTATTCAGTGTGTCCTACATACATTAATTCCCTCTGCAAGAGGCGTCCACCTCGTGTGTGTAGTTCATTAAAGTTAAAACACCTGTATGGGGATGCTCTTCTTTCTATTTTAAATTCAAATAATTTCAGCTCCTGGCTGTGATCTCATTCGCGTTAATTAGTGCCACCACTGTAGAGCTACACTGGAAACAACAGGCGGACCCCCCCACCTCCACCATCCCCACCTCCACCAGCTCGTCTCATTTGTGCGCGTCAGCTGCAGGTCTGCATCCCCTCAGAAATACATTAACTAGCCTGTTAACAGGTATACTGCTAATTAGGGCGCTGCTGTGTCTTTCTTCTGCTGGAGTTAAGTGTTTGACGCACAATGAAGTGAGGAACAGACAAAAGAGACAGGGAGCAGCAGTCATAACAAGTGGAAATAGATGAATAAGATGCTAAAAATGTTCTCAGGAGGAAGAGGATAAATGCAGCGACAGCGACAGTCAGGAAGCAGCAGAAATTATCAATTAACTAATGAAATGATTAATGAATTTGGCAGGTTTACCTTGAGGCGACGTGCGCTTCTTCATCCTCAGCAGAGCCCCGGTGGATCAGGTGGATCCTAAATTCACTCTGTGGTCCAAGTTTAGTGTGTCGAGGAGGATTTCGCGAGGATTCCTTGAGTGATGAAGATTACGGCTGTTTGTCTATAAATACCGCGGGGTGGCTGGCAGCCAGGGGAGTGGAGCTCACATGAACGTAAACAGGCATGGGGACAAGAGCGAGGCATGGAAATAATCCCAGTCATCTTCTTCTTCTTCTTCTTATTCACTAGCTGCTGGCTGCGCTGATATGAGTCACTTTATGTGGGTCAGGATGAATGGCTGCTTCCTCAAACTTCATCTAGAAAGAGTTAATTGATTTCTTCAAAGTGATGTACT
>JAJHUR010078203.1:0-15714 GCA_027495735.1 Lutjanus campechanus | reverse complement strand
ATCCTTACTCCTTCAACCACTTCCTGTTTCATGATGAAAAATGTGTTGCCATGGCAGCAGAGTTTGATGAAAACTCACAGAATTCACCATTTATCAACAACAAGGTCTGAAGGCTTTTTGGACCTAATTTGATGTGGATCTGATCAACTCGCTAAGAGGGGCATAAGTCATTTCCTGTTGCCAGTAGGTGGCACTATGGCTATGACTGAATATTGGCATATAGATTTTTACAGGCCAGGACTCCTATCAAACATGTAAAGTCTGGGACAGATTGAACCATTTACACTCAAGCTACAACAACTTCCTGTATCATGGTGAAGCATCGAAAATTTGACGCCACCCCACAGACACACGCTTCAGTGAAAACTCAAAGGTTTTACAATTTAACATCACAAAGGTCTTTAGATTGCACTGACATGATTTGAAGTCGATCTGATTCATCCTTTAGGAGTTTGTTAAAGTACAACACCTGGAAATCACCAAAAAAATACTATTAAACAATAGTAGGAAACACTGTTGTCTCCTGGAGGCTTCTCTGCATCTGATCATGACACGTGTCTACTGATTTGATTAGGTGACACGTTAGAAATCCATATCAGATGTAAAGTTTCACCTTGACTGACACGTCTGCCAAGTTTCATGTATTTTTCAAGAAGCCCCGGTACCTCATTTTTGCATTAGCACTGTGTTAACCCTGCAAACTAGTGTTCAGTAAATTAAATTCAAAATTATAGCAGCTTGGATCAATTTCAGGTCTCAAATTTAATTTTCAGTTTAATCAGTTCATCTATTTAAATTAGCTTGCTAGTACATTGTTAGGTGAAATTACTGTTTTTGTCAGAATAGTCTTGGTGGCTTTGAAGCGAGCGAAGACGGCAGCTTCAGTTCCCTGTTGGAAAAAACTGTCTAAAGTAAAGAGGTGAAAATATTCTATATATAGTTTTTTTCTAATGATTATTGATTTTTTTTTTTCCACCCAGATTCTTATGGGTGTTTAATGAGACATTTATCTTTGAATTATGATGAAAATATCATGTATGCATTTTTACTATTTCAAGCCAAAGATGTACACAGATGATCAGCTGTGACGACCCTGAACAGGAGCAGCGGGGAGAAGAAGAAGACTATTTCGAGACTTTAAAAAAATGTTCTCACTTTCCTAAAAGACCCAATATTCCAAATAATCCTCACTTTCCAAAAATAGCCCCCACTTTCATAAAATGTTCTCATTCTCCGGCACCGGTGGGCCGATCGATGGTGATGGCAGTGGTTTGAGGCGGCCGACCAATCGGCTGCCTGATCTGCAGGCTGCTCTCAGCACCTTTCAGCACTCGGGCTCGGCCACTGACAGCCGCCTCCATCACTGCTGATGTGAGGCCGTGAAAAAAATCGAGCCGGGCATGCTCGCGGCTCTGATGCTTTGATTACCCCGAGGCCTGCAGCTGCCGCTCTGTCCAATTAGTGTTATGGATGAGCTTCGTCTCATCAGTGTGGCTGCATCCCCTCTCTCCGTCCCTGCTGGCCCCTGGCCGGGCCGGCTGGCCCCTGAGCAGGGGAGAGAAAGAAGGCAGCCATCAGACCTCGGGGACCTTATTGGAGACTTCAGCCAGGGAAGGTGATTCTTTGAAGTCAGCTGTTTTTTTTGTTATTTTTCCAGGAAGAGACACCTCGGAGGCATGTTGGAATCAGGCTGCGGACGTGTTGTTTTGCGTCCGTTGAGGAAAGACTGGAACTGACACGGCAGCGCATTTCAGCAGAAACATCTATCAAGAGCCACCAGCTGCAGAGTCGATCTTATTAACTCAGTAATCCATCTGTTCTAAGAATCATTACAACTAGAAAATGACCAGATCAAAGGTTCTGGTCAGAAATGCACACAAACTAGAATTACTGCCTCATGGTTGTATGCCCCAGTGAAACAATCAAGTTTCAGTTTACATGCATGTCTGTCCAGACTCATATTAAATGTCGTAATGATTTTGAAAGAATTTATATATAATTCCAGTGAATAATTTCCACTGAGAAACATGCTGTCTTCACTTAGAGACTTTTTCGGGGGAGGACAGAGGACTGATAGAGACGTGAACATTATGATGTCACAGTGAAGTTGACCTTTGACCTTTTAAATATTAAATTTAATCACTATCATTCCATCCTGTTACATGTTTGTGTAAAACTTTGCCATGCAAGATGCAGCTGCCTCCGAGTGTCCATGCGTTGGTGAGAGTGTGTGTGATCAACGGACCTGCAGTTTGTCCACAGCCAATCTCAAATACTACTGGATCGATCACAGTGTTTGCTGAAGGACCTCTGTGATTCACAATTTTGAAAAAACCTTTAAAAACCTTTTTTTATGTCTCCATGCCGGCGACAGCTGTGGCCACAGGCATTGTGTTTTCAAGTCGTCCCATTGTCGTGAGCGCAATATCTCAAGAACGCCTCAACAGAATTCCTTCAAACTTTGGTATAAATGACTATAAATTAACTGATTAAATTTTGTTGGTCAGAGGTCAAAGGTGAAAGCAACACATTTTTGGCCATAACTCAAGATTTCATGCACCAAGTGTGACGAAATTAGACACAAATACCTAAAAGGATAAAATTGAGGTGATGACATTTTACATCTAAAAGGTCAAATGTTCGGCTCTCTACCAGTCCTCTGTTCTCTTCTGTAAAAATACTCTGAAAACAGCAGATTTCTCACTGGAAATTATTGGAATCACACATGTAGAGACTGAGCTTTTATTTTGCTAAAAAAAAGAAAAAGAAAAATACATGTTATATCTTTTATTAAATTCCTTCAAAGGTACAGGTCAAGTTCCATATTAATCTTCACTACAGACATTATGAGTCTGGACAGACATGGATGTAAACTGTGTCTTGGCGGCAAAACAACTGTGAGGCAGTAATTCTATATTACTGCTCTGATTTATACGACCATTGACAGCTGACTTCTCACTCTTCTTAACTGGCCACTAGGGGCCGCAAGTGATCCGAACTACTTCAGTTTGAAATCCTGTTTCAGCTCAGGACAACGTATGTGGAGGTCACGTTAATGTTGGAGGAACTTTGTAAATCTCCGCTGGTTGTATCTGACAGTTGTGGCGGCATTGCAGTAGGTGCTTCACCATCTATTGCCTGATAGGGATCTGCACACTACTCTACTTCTAGTTGGTGTATAAATTTATGCTAAACAGGTTTCTCAGCCACCACACCCTGCAGAGTGGACAATCCTGTTGATATTTCTCAGGGATTTTCACTGCTTTCTGTTGCTGTGCCTGTTGTCTGCTGTTGTTACTCTGCATGTCTGTATGCTACTTTGTTTGTTGCTGTACAACCTGATGCTGCCGTCTGTGAACCTCCTGCCCACGGCTGTGTTTTACACTGTATGTCTTTATGTCATGCTTGTTGTGTGTGTTTCTGTCTTTTAACTTTTGACATCCTTTTAGTACTTTCCCTCATGTTCTTCAGGCCGCCATTGTAAATAAGAGTTTGTTCTTAACAACTTGATTAAATAAAGGTAAATTCAATTAAAACAAAATAAACTACACTGGCCATGTGGCAATATGATGATGTCATGGTGACATTTTTGTAGCAAGAGAAAACCGCAAAGTGTTTAAGGTGACTCTCCTCTACATTACTGCTGTCCTCTTAGGTTTGACCATGAGTTTTTGGACCTGTGAAAACCTCTACTTGGATGTAGGTGATCAGAGATTTTTCTAAAATGAATGAACGAGACCAGAACAGAACAAGCAGCAGAGTGCTTTACTTTATACTTTTCTTTGAAGTTTAAAAAGCCAAGTTTTATGCTCCAATTTTAGAGAATTGTAAGATGGAGTAATTACTTTAAGAGACTCACAGGGAAAAATAATTAAAAAAAAACATCACATTTCTTGTTATTTTTTCATCCATATGGACGTTTTACAAAGAACAAAATTGCACTGAATAAATATTGAGTTTTACAAACTAAACTTACCAAATATGTTCGGGTCAACAGGAGAGCAAAATATGCACAGTGAAGCAGTTAAGGCAGCTGACAGGTAAAAGTAATGACTGTGGGTGTTTTATGAATGTAGCAGCAGCTTAATGGAGGCAGAAACAGTGAACTACATTAATTCTCCAGTTTGTCACAGTTTTATTATCAGTCTGCTGGCTGCAGCTGTATGTTTCTACGGAAAGCTCGTCATCTCCCCTGGGATCAAAGCTACTGAGCACATTTTAACAGCCGTCTCGCAGCTACTTTACACTGATTTTACTCATCAGCCAGGAAGAAATGCATTTCAAAGTGAGAAAAAAAAAGACACCAGCAGTGTGGTATGAGGATGCAGACGCCAGCCAGTGTCACCAACATTAGCCCAGTTACTTTCTGACAGCTCGTGGGTGACACGTCCTCCAGCATTTCTGCCTTCTATCTTGCAGAAATAATCCCCCGTCCGATCCACCTGTCATACAAATGAACCCCTCCCCTCTTACATGTTTTATTTATGAGTGTTGCATGAATAGATGTCCTCTGTGTTTCTGACACCCATAAATCGCCGGGTATTCTGGGAGGCTCAGCGTTGCCGTCGTTAGTGGGGTTCCAGGGTGAGGAGGTCAGCCCCACCGTGTTGGCACAGACGTGAGACAACAAATAGGTGTGTAAAGCGAAAGCGAGGATATGTGAGGAGAGCGTCTGTTTTTGCTCTTTTGTCACCCTGACAGGTGTGACAGAGAAGAAATAGTCCTCGCCAGAAATGTGCGAAGTAATCTCACTGGAGCGGCGAGTAAACATGAGGCCCAGAAAAATAGAAGAAGGGGCAAAAAAAAAAAAAGCTCATAGGTACGAGGCGTGAACAAGAAAACAACCGTCTGCGTTTCCTGTATGTTGTGTCCATTAATGAAGTGTCACCTCTGTATATATTTTCTTCCTCAAAGAATAACAGAGGAATCACAAAGGAAAGACAAGGTTGAACAAGTATCTCACTCTGAATGATGTCTCTTCACCAGTTATTCACTCATAAATGTAGTCTGAAATTTGTACGCAACTAAGCAAAACACCAATGTGACATACTGGCAGTAACTCATGTTTAGAAAACCACAGAAAACTGCAAAGTGAGCACATAAATGGAAACAAGGTTATTAAATAGGTGGATTTTTTGACTTTATAACAAAATTAAAGTGTTTAAGACTTTTGTTGAGGTGTTTAAATCCATTTTTGAGAAGACTGATATAGTCTTTGTGTCCAGAACAGATACTGTAGGTTCAGGACATGTAGCCTATAGCTTTCTTTAGCCTAGCTTAGCACAAAGACTTGAATCAGGGAGAACCTGCTATGAACATTTATGTTGAAATCAATTAATCTTAGTAGAAATGCTGCAATCAATGGAGTTCACTACCAAACCAGATAAACATGGAGGTTTTTACAAAAATATATATATATTTTTGTAAATTTTGACTCTAATATTAGTGCTATTGACCAAAAGCAAGCATTTAACAAACAAAACATTTAACATTGTCTTTGGTCCGTTTATCTACAAAAGTCTCTTGAGTCTTGAAATAAATGAGGGATTTCTCTGCGTTTGAAAATTATTGGAAACACAACTCAACAAAGATATTTAACATATGTCCAGTGTTTTCAGACAGCCAGTAATTCCAGCAAAACCCATGTGACTCCTGCACTGATCAGCAGTTTGTTAGCTAATAAGATATAATGTGCAAACTGGAGTTGTTGTGTATTTCTTCTCTTTTGATGGAGCCAGACGAGCAGTGTCCCCATCCTTTCAGTCTTTCAAGCTAATTTTTACCCCTAGAATGATTAGGTTTAGGTATGAGGAGTGAGACTGAGGGTTAGTGTAAGAATGTCGGGGGATCAGAAGCAGAGTAGGGTGGGTCATGCCTTCACTATCCTAGGAAAAAAAAGCATCTTGAAGCGACTGATGTAAAATATTGATGTTTTTTATCAAACTCTTTGGGATGCAACCAAAAGCAGAATTTCACAGAATGTCCAACTGTCCCTTTAAATAACATATGGACACTTTACATCCATTACAGGAGCCAATTCTTTTGGGGTAACCCAGACAGAACAAAATATGAATAATTCAAATCCTCAGTAGTAAATAACTGTCCTAGCAGCAGAATACTGTTGTGGGATAAAGTGTAATTATAGGAACTGCCAAGGTGTGTCTGAGGCATATGGCTGTGTTTCTCGCTGGGTGACTGTTGTTTTTCCGCTGGGTTTCAGGGAAGAAGGACGCCCGTCTTTGTTCTGGGATTTGTGACAACAATATGTGATTACTGCTGTTTTATTTATGGCCGCCTGTTTTTCTTATTTTCCAGCTTCCTTGTTTCTCTCCCCCACAGAGGATTTCAGCTGCTGCCAAAGGCTCTGTCCCGGTCATTCATCATTTAAAGGTGCCAGTCAATAAATTATATGAGTGAATGATTCATTCAGGCACTAAGTGCAAGCAAATACTGTGTAAGCTGCTGTCCGTGTTCATGTTCAAAAGAGGAGCTTCCTCTTTAATTCATCAGCCCGTTTCTCACTGAAAACTCACAGGATTTCTCTCCTCATACACTGTAAAAACGCTCCACCCAACTTATTTTAACACTCTCAGCTGAGGGTGGAAGCAGCATTGTAGCTTATATTGAAGGGATCTTTCTCATTTTTTCTAGTGTCAGACATTCATTTGTAGAATTAAACGATGGAAACTGCACTGAGAACAAGTGGATGATCTCCACGGAGGGACTGAGTTCTTTTTTCTCTCTGTCAACACTTAGCATGAGAAAATTAATTTATCTGTCTCCACTGCTGGAAGGTATTTATTCAAGCACTTGTACTCCTGAATATATCCACTGTATGTTACCTGACACTTAAATACCACTACGTTTATTTAACAGAATGGCTACTTTACAGATTAAGATTTTAAATTTAAATAAAAACTAGACGTGAGCGATATAGCTGAAAAATCAATTGTTAATACCAGGCATTAAGATGTTGTTTCTCTTATGTACTATTATGTCCCCAGGAGGAGTAGCTGCTACCTTTGTAGTGGCTAATGGGGATCCAAATAAATAAATAAGTTGATATGAATCATAATGATAATTACTGGTTATGTAGGTTTTGACTAATGACATGTTTTGAGCTCCAAAGTGGAGAAACAGCTAAAGTAATAAAAATTAATTTGTTGTATCAGTGCTGGGCAATAAGGATAAAATCCCATATCAAAATATTCTTGATCAAATACCTCAACCTGCTTTCACAAAATATTAATAAAATTGGACATAATGACCAAGTGGCTAAAGGTAAATAATAGAACAGTTATAGCCGTGTGTAGGAAGTTTTTCATCTTTCCTCTCCCATTAATCATCTGATGACCCCTCAGATTTACGTGGTGACCCCCTGGAGGGGCCTAACCCCCAGGTTGGGAACCACTGGACTAGCTGAACTAGTTAACTGTTTATACAGTTTGGAGATAAAAGTGTCTCCACCTGCAGCAGCTCCAACAGTAAGAGGCTCTAATACACTTTTCAGTACAGGACTTTTACTTTGTAATTAAATATTTTTACACACTTCAGGATTAAAACTTTTTAATGCTTATTTTTCACTTGCAAATGGGTCATAAATCTACTTGTCCATAGTAAAGTTGCTCCTGATTAAATTGTTTTATTATGATTATTAAATAACAACAAAGACTTTCACTTAATTCTTATGTTTAATCTATGGCTGCATCTATAAAATGTCAGGAAATAATGAAAATTGTCCATCCCAGTTTGTCAAAGTCTTATTTTATTTGTTGGACACGGAAGGCAGAAGCATTTCAAATTAAAATAAAAATGAATTTTATATTTTTTATACTTAAAAGCACAAAGAGTGACACTGGTTGGCTGCACACTAACTGAGGTCAGTGAGAGAAAAATGTCTGATAAGTAACTGTGTCATTTATAACTTTTGTGGACTGTGAGCCAAAGTAGCTCCAGCTGTTTATTTTCACAGCCATGATATTTTCAGTCTTGCTAAATTATAGTGATGCTACTTGAACAGTTAATTTGCAATAACAGATAAACATCGTTCCTAAAATGATTCAACCACCAGTTTGATTGATATTCTCAGGACTGCACACACAAAAGAACACATGATTTAGGAAAATAAATAAAAATGGAGATATGTTTTTGTAAATGAGCCATTCATTTGATTTCAAGAATCTTTTGTAAATCAACTGACCAACAACTTGAAGTAAACCTCGAGTTAATTCCACTCGTCTCCAGACTGAGAGCCTCTTGTTGTTAAGAGTGTGAGCATCTCTGAACAAGTCAGGAAAAATCAAGGGAATCTACAAACTTGATGCAAGTTTATTGGAATTAGAAACAGGTTAAATATGGTGCAACCAAGGGGATTTTTTACTTAAAGGGACAGTTCACCCCAAAATCAAAAGAACATATGGATACATCGCCTGTAATGCTGTTTATCCATCTTGATTTTTTTGGTGCAAGCTGCAGAATTTTGGATATTTTAGATTTCAGATCTTGTTGTCAGCAGTTTCTTTTTAGTAGCAGGAAAGAAGTTCCTGTTAATTCTACTGAATAAAGAAAGTAGATCCTACAAGAAACTGCTCACAACAAGGTCTGTGGATTATTTTGAGTTATCGGGTCATAATTTTTGTAAAGAGACACATTTTTTGAATGTATTTTTTGTGCTTTGAGCACCTTAGTCGGTTATTTTATTGACACAAAAACAAATAAACCATTTGGGTCCCAACAATATACAAAACATTCATATATGCAATAAACCCATCAAGAAATATATACCACAAGCCGAGCAGTATTTGGACACATTATATTGGAAAGAAGGCAGACATCTCTATGGTCGATATCACCACAATTTTGCAACTCTCGACGGGAAAAGGAGTACTTTTGATTTTGGGGTGAACTGTACCTTTAATGTTTCTTCTCATGACATATATTGCTACTTTCTTAATGCAAGTTTATGTTGTTTACTGCTTCCGACTCTGAAAAATGAAATGCAAAAGGTGTTAAATCATTCATTGTTTTTTAAAATAACAGTAATCACCTCTTTGTCGTCATTCGCTAGCATTTAATTTAACCACATAGACATCAGAAACAGAATAAAATAATATAATGCCCCCGTTTAGTGTTTTTGTTTTTAATAACATAAGAATTCCTGACTCAAGCTCCCAGTCTGCAGGGCTTCATGCTAAATAACTGTTTTGGAACCTGCAGTGGTTCAGGAAGTAAAAATACCAGTATTAAGACAAATAGCAGTGGGTTTTTCAGGAAAAACACAAAAACATACACTCAACAGGCACTGAAGATAAAAAATATGAGCACATACTCTATTTGATAGCGGTAAAAAGGTTCTGCAGACAGCTCAGAAAATCAAAACATCAACAAATACTTACAGAGAAAAACATTTCTCGCTCGGTATTTGTGAAATTTTCACATTAGAAATTGGCAGGATGGGTCAGAGTCGGGATTTTATGACATTTTCCTCTGACTGACTCGTATCATTTTGTGTAAATCAGTAGAAGCAGCACTAATTTTGTGTGCCAGTGCAGAAATGGTGCACTGTCAGCATTAGTTCATGATACATACTTTACAGATAATATTATTATAAGTATAATGTATGGAAGTGGGACACAGTGAAAACCAGACAACAATCTTCATTAAAATGGAGATTTTTAGCAGTGCACTGAAGCCGCCTCCTCGCCTGCTTTATGGTTTACAGCCAGTTACATAACTCACAATCCTCTGTTGTCTCACTTTTTTTAAGAGTGCATGATGGGAAGATTCATTTTCATCTGTCACGGTCTTAATATCTGCCGCTGAACGCTCTGCGGAGCGGCTTGGAGGTGCCGCTCGGTGACAAGAGGCGACTTGTTTCGGTTCAGTGTTTGTGGAATAAAAGCAACAGGAAGACAGACAGGCGCTCGGCACCCGAGGCCATAATTATCCTGTTTGTTTCAAGGCCGCCGTTTTGTTTTATTCAAATCTCCGCAGGGCTGACGAGGCTCGGGAAAGGCTCATTTTACTGTCATGTCAGGTTTGTCAGCTCCGAAGACGCAGCTTTGCATTAAATATCCTCAGTCTTTTGTTACAGTGCAGAATGAAGTGCAGGAAACAGCGGCAGCCACATTACAGCTCATGGAATCAGATGCAGATTCCTCGCTTTAAACAGAAAAAAACACCTTCAGATTAATACTCCTTCACCGTGAGAGAGGATTACACTCCAACATCAAGTGACCTTTGCACCTCTTTGATAATTGCTGCCATCCTTTTAGCTGAATGTTGAAACTCCTCTGAGCTGATTGGAGGCTTATTCACATCACCTGTTCTGCAGGATGTGTGGGACTAAATGATCATTGAGAGCAGCTTTGTGCTTTCCTGTCTCAGCCAATCAGGGTGTGATGAGGCTCTTTCTTTAGGGCTGAGGAGCAGTGGGTAGTTGCACCCTCAGGTCATTCTGATCCCTCCTCATCTTACTGCAGATCTTACTTCATCAGATGTCAGCCAGAAACTCATATTCATAAAACCTCCAACCCTTTTACAGGCACACCAAGAAATACATTTGTATTAGGGCTTTTTTTCTCAAATGACCCGATCAGGAGGGAGATACACAAATCAACCAGCTGACTGACTTGTCCAGTAATTCTAGGTATGACCTAGAGTATTAGGCTTTAATGGATTTTTTTCTTTTGTGCAACTTTTCCCTGTTTTGTCCCTATTTTTCCTATTTTTAATATATGAAATTCACCGAACTTTACGATAGTATCGGAATGCAAAAAGGAATATTTATGCTATTCTACTTATTATTTCAGGGTGTTGCCATGATAGTTTAGCTGTATTGAAAGGGAAACGGGGTAATTGAGTTTCAGAGTTACCACACGCATGCTTTAACAGCCCCTGATTGATTAACAAGTTAACAAGAGAGCCTTTGATTGATCGACAGACTCATCCAAAGGCCTCATGGGATTGCCGGTAGACGGCTAACAACCATGCTAACAACAAAAATAACAGTTTGAAGAAGACATGTCACACAAGACATTTTAAAAGGGTAATTTCCCCCTAAATAGGCAACTCAGCTGGGTGGTTATCTGTATTTTTTAAAATATAGATGAATGTTGGTCTCTCGTTTCTGCCTTCAACACAAATAGAATTGTCAGAACATGAAATCTGATAAGAATTTTTCCATAATTCAATGTTTAGTGTCACTTGAGCTCATATCTGAAGAGCAACTTCACAGCAGTCAACTTCCGTTTTTTTGTCAGCTTTCTTACAGCGATCTCTTTTTACATTTACACCAAGTGGATATAAGTGGCATTGGACACTCTTCAGTCAGGGGAATGATGATAAACAGTCAAATATGAGCTTTGTGAAGTTTTATTACAGCACTTTGGTCACGACCAAAAGGTCAACCGTGCAGTTTCAATGGCTGTTTACAGAAAGTTGCTCCTTATAATGGAATCCTAAAAAAGGCTTTCAGACACAACGGCACCTCTGCTCTCTGAAACTCATTTATTATTTTAAAAAAGTTTCAAAAGTTGAACATGGTTGAACTTTAGGTGCAAGATCACATTGAACCCAGTGGCAGATGCAACTCAAACTGCACTGCGTCTCAAAGGGCCATATGACAATTCTGAAGATGTTTTCTCAGAATTTTCCCTGGATCCTGGTAAAGAAAAATGTTATTCACAAAGCATCTCTGCCATTAAAAGAGCTCATGCTCAAGTGAAAAACTGATAGGAGTAGGGAGGAGAACTTTTAAGGGGAAATTTGCAGAGAAGCAAAGAGATAGGAGGAATGTTCTCCCAAACACTGAATAACAGCGAGAGAACGAAACGCTGCACATTAGATCATGCAGGGATGTTTCAGCTCGACCTCATCAGAGATGAACATTAGAGATGAATATGATCAGTAGGTGGTGGCAGTGGTGTCCTGAAGCAGTGTTTCCCAGCCCTGTTCCTCAAAGACCCCCCGCCCTGCATGTTTTAGACGTTTCCCTGCTCCAGCACACCTGATTCAAATGATCAGCTGACAGCTCATCATCAAGCCTCTACAGAAGCCTGATGACAATCTGATCATTTGAATCAGGTGTGTTGGAGCAGGGAAACATCTAAAACATGCAGGGCTGAGGTACCTGAGGACCAAGCCTGGGAAACACTGTCCTAAAGGTCAGAAGAGAGCTTGAGACAGGAAGGTCGATGGTTCAGTCCCCTGCTGGCAGATAAATCTGGCATCACCCTTGAGCAACTGCTCCACCAGAGTTGTTTAGTGACGGGCAGGTCAGGCAGCGCCCTGATCTTTAACTCCCGCATGACTTAATGCAGCGTGTCTGTTAATCTACTCATTCACTTACCTTACCTTCAGCAATATGCTGTATTTACACTGTTAAATCTTTTTCTGTGTAAAATATATTGTTCCACTGTAAATTCTCAATGTGATTTTCTTGCTGTGAACACTGTGCAATCCAATCTGCTTCTCTGTGCAATCTGCCTTTGCAAGGAAACACTGTTCACACTGCTTTTCTTTTAATTATAATGCTACACAATATGTGTGTATTACAACTTGTGTGCAATTATCCTGCATAAGTATCCATATACACCCATACCCATCCAAACATTTCCATATATCTGTATAAGTGAAAGGTGTGTTTTGTCAAGTTTAATACTTCTTTAAACTAGATTATCTTTATTCTTTAAGTATTCTCTTGTCATTCACTCCCTTTTCTATCTGAACTATTTGAGCTGCTGTAACATGTGAATTTCCCTGGTGTGGGATCAATAAAGTTTATCTAATCTTATCTTATCTTGTACTGGCAGCTTCCATGTGTGACGGTGTAACTGTGAGAATCGCAGCGTTGTTGCAAAATCTCTCTTGAATCTCCGTCAGTGAACCCTCCCTGAATAAATAAAGTATAAATCACACCATAAATCAATAAATCACACAAACAATTACAGTGCAAATGCAAACGGTACCCATTTGTGGCTGAAACTGAAGCACCAGGCTTTTCAAATGACTTCAATACAAACTCATCTGCGGTTGTATAAGAAGCCCTGGGCGGGGTGACCTGGTTGCTCATTTGGTGGAGCACATGGCCTGTGTGCAGGGGCTGCAGTGGCCATGGGTTCTATCCTGTGGCACTTTGGTTGCATATCTTTCCCCCTCTCTCCCCCATTTCCTGTCGGCTAAAAGTTTAAGGCTAAAAAGCTTCAAAAATTAAGGGAAAACAAAGAGAAGAAGCCCTGGGATGCTGTTGTTGTATAAAGTGGGAGAAAGACCACACAAACACAGGACTTTCACCCAAGAGATCTGGATTCGTGTCCCATCAAGAAACCAAAACGTCAAGGTACATAACATTATGTGCATCATATGACTTTTCTTACGTGACTTTCGTGTCACAAGATGCTTCAGTAACATGTGACGTTCCAAATTATGGTAACCTAAGAATGGTTTTAACCTAAAACTAACCAAGTATGTTCATGTGCCTAAACCAAATCAAACTGCGACACTTCACAGCGTTTATCATGTGTTTAAAAACGTCTTTCTGACTGCGTCAGATACAGCAGCCAGAGGGAATCTTCTGCCTGGGTATCAGACGTCGAGGGGCAGTGACACCTCGTTGGTATGGGACAAGTTGAGACGAGAATGCGTTGGTTACTGGTGCAAACACTCTGTTGTCATCTTGATGCACCCTCTTCTTCTGCGATGGGATGATTACCCAATTGGAAAGTTGGCGCCACCTACTGCTTATCTTGGTGAGCCAGCACCTGAAAATCACGTGGATGTAATGCTAGTGGATCGAAACAAGCATTCATTCACATTTTCTTTTGCAGATTTAACTGAAATTCAGTCAAAGTTTGAGGCATTTGGAGGGAAATACAGTTTATAGTCCTGACAGTAAAATAAAGCAAAATTTGAGAAGAATAAGAAGCAAAGGATTAACACACATGAAGAGGTAAGAATACAGTCAGTAAGTTCCTGGATGGTTGCGGGTCATGTCACCAGTTGGCTGCTGCTTGAAATGAGTCTATAAATACTTTGTTCATGGATGAAATAACTCAAAGTATGAAATAACTCTATAGAAGAAATAACTTTCCTCTCCTCCTCCTGCCGCGGCAGCTGACATGATTATTTCATGTAATGACTTTTCTTTGGAGATGATTTTTTCTTTTTTTGCGGCGCCTCGCTCGCTTCCTTCCTGCCCTCCTTCTTCTCCTCGCCGAGCGCTCCCCGTTCGCTCACAATACCGTGGTGAGACGATGATGACTCTGTTTCTCTCTGCTTTCTGTGTCTCGGCGCCTTTAATGCTCCAAATCACACGGCATGGAAAGTAAAACGAGAAAAGAGTTTTATGAAGCGGGTGATGCTGCTCCTGAATTCCAAGAAAGCAAAAAAAGAAAATGATCAGGGATGACTTCGGCTTTAAAAAATCTAAAAATAAATCATGGGATGTGCGGTAATATTTCAGTACTTTACCTTCATTTATCCAATCACATTGAAGGTACAAAAGTCTCATTTTAACCAGGTTCAGTCTGTTACTGTGTCCTAAAACTGTGTCTCTTTATTTACAGGCCTATTGGCAGAATCACTGCATGTCTTACACTAAACTGTCTACAAAAACAGCTGTCCCCAACTAAGATTCTTTTCAGTTGAATCAGATCAGTGTTGTTTGCCACAATAAATTCGTATATCAGCCCACATGTGTGTGTTTTAACAGTAAGACTCATTTTAACACCTTTCTTCTTCACCTGTGATGTTGAAACATCAGATTTTCACAGTCAGAGAAAGTAGACGTGATGCGTCCTTCTACAGTTCAATTATAAAATCCCAGCATCGCCTGTCCTGCACACTTTGGTTTGTTTGAAACAAACCCTTAATCCACAGTGTGAAGGAGCACAGAGCTGGTAATTATTGGTTGTGTGTTATCACATGCCTTTTACATGTGATTGCCATGTAGTTTTAACTGACTTAGGCAGAGACGTAATTTTACAAGCAAATGTCAGAGAAAAAAAAGGTCAGGTAACATAGAAGAAAGAGTGATAAAGTCCACATATGGAGGAGGTCAGGACAAATGGATGGATGGGTAAAAATCACAAAAAAAACTCAGCTATAGGGTTATTTTGTAGTCCTGGTCATCCCTCATGTGTCTTGACTTCACTTCCTGTTTTGACCTTTTCCCGCCCTTTTTCATTAGCATTAGCTTCTCTGTTTGTGTGTCAGTTTGTTGTCATCCATTGGTGTCATCCTGTGTTTCAGATCTTTTGGACATTACTTAAGTAGCAAATTGATTTAAACTAGTGCTGCTAATCGATTAAAATATTTAATCGCTATTAATCTCATGAATGTCATAGTTAACTCGCGATTAATCGTACATTAATCGCACATTTTTATCTCTTATAAATGTCCCTTGAATTATCATTTTAATACCTTATCAACATGGAAAAGTGGATAGGCTTGCTTTGTGCAAATGTTTTTTTTATTGAAAACAACGTGTAGTGTTATATTTCACACTACTTAATGCACTAGATTCATACTTTTCCAAATTACCTCTGTGTTAAATATTGTCAGAGATGCCGCATACGGACGGATTTACCTCCATCAGCTGGCGGTAATGAAATGCGCTAAATGCATTTCGGACGCTAAAATCTCCCGAAGAATCCAATCCAAACATAGATGAATGAAAGGTTGTTTGTAATATATATAATTCTAATTTGTGATCAC
>JAJHUR010078202.1:0-20283 GCA_027495735.1 Lutjanus campechanus | reverse complement strand
ACACAGACACACACAAGCGACAGAGTGCACTACAGCCACGGCCACGACCCAGCCCGTCACTCTGTCCCCCTATGAAAGGCAGATTGTGAGGGCTATTTCTGGAGGGCCTGAAAGGCTGCAGGCCTGCGCCGGGGCGATGGAGGAAGTGGCTGCCCACAGGCAGGCACTGCTGGCAGCATCACACACGCTCCTCTCTCCTCATCTTGATTTCAATCTGAGTGGTTTCTATTTCCCCTCTGAGCTTTACATAGCCTCGTGTAAGTCCCCTTGCTTGCATTCACACTCTCCTCACCTGTAAGCACCACATCAGTTGGTAACACCTCTGTCACGATAACGGAAATCCCTACTTCAATACATCAGCAACAGCCAGCATCAGATGTTCAGTAGTTTTGTTGAATTTATCCTGCCTCATCAAGCCTTGGTTGCCTGGGGGTTTAAGGTGCCAACCATGAATTACAACATGGTTTGTTGTTGTATACATAATACATGTCGCTCCCAATCTCTCCCCTGCTTTGCTGTCATCAACACGTCAAAGCATCCAAAAAACCTAAAAATAAACTCACAAAATGTCAAGAAAGGAAATCTTTTTACATCTATTTTCCTTATTCAACAAAAAGTTTATCTCTTTTAACAACTAAGGTGAGTTTAATTGCCTTTTTAGCTCATCTTATAACACACTTCATTCAAACTCGACAGAAAAATATAATCAAACTCAACAAAACCATTTCCGCAAACCATTAAAAGAAGGAAAACAAAAGAATAGCCATCAATGGATTCAACCCAACCCCAGTATGTATCACGGGAGAGAGTGTTATAGTTTAAACCTTCTATCATGTTGTATGGATAAAATACCCAGACTGTAATGCAATGGATTACACCACAGTACAAACTGTACAGCAAAAACTCTTGATGGCTGAAGGATTCCATGCTGCATATCGCCATATTGCTACCCATAAGACATCTCACATGGAAAGTGATATATTCACGTCTAGTAGTAGCTGCACAGAAACTGATACAAGCTGGCTCTGTCGTAGCTAGGGCTGGTTCTCGTTCGAAACGTTTCGATACTACAGTTTCAGTACCAAAAATAAAACAGTTTTTTGTGTCAGTGTCTATTTTCTATCTTACTCTGCTAAACACATTTTCTACAATCTCTCTACAATCTTTTCTTTTCTACGTTTCAACATTAGTTTTCTCATGTTAAAAGTTGTCTACACACAAGCAGCTAATCAGGAACTATCTGATCAAAGAATACATAAAATGATGGGGTTTTTTTTACAGTTCAATATCCAGTCCAAAGCTGAAAATACGATTCAGTCAGTTAGAGCAGCAACAATCATTCATGAATCAGATTGAATAAAATCACTTGCCAATTACTTTGATAATCGACTAATCATTTCAGTTCTTTTTCAAGCAAAATGTCAAACATTTGCTGGTTCCACTTAATTAAATGTGAGGATTTGCTGCTTCTCTTTGTCAATTATGAAACTAAGTGAAGAGTATTTTGTTTTGTTTTTTACTGTTGGTCGGACAAAAGAAGCAATCTGAAGATGTCACTTCAGGCTCTGGGAAATTGTGATGAGCATTTTCCACATTTTTTGGCATGTTCTAGACAAAACTATTTGCAGCTGCATTCATTAATTGATTATTAAATTTATCGCCGACTCTTCTGGTAATTGATCAAACTGTTTGTGTAATTTTTTAAGAAAAAAGTCAGAACTCTCTCATTTCGGGTTCTTAAATGTGAATATGTGGTTTCTTTACTCCTGTGTGAGAGTAAACTGAATATCTTTGGTTTGTGAGTAAAACAAGACGTCAGCTTAGGCTTTGGGAAACTGATTGACATTTCTCACCATTTTCTGACATTTTAAAACAAAACTATTAATCGATTAATCAAGAAAATAACAGCCCAATTAATTGCTATGAAAATCATTAGATGCTGCCCGACTGTCAGTAAGTCTGCCATCACTTCATTAACTCAAATTTCAGTCAGACTGACAGAGACAGTAATAAAACTGGTGTCAGAAGTGAGAACTATTTTGCTCACAGAGCAAACAACCAACTGAAACCACACTCACTGTGACAAAACTGTCCCAGTCATGAGTTGCATCACACTGTTATCTTATACATTAATAGCAAAGTCACAATTCTACCATCATGACAACACTGTAAACACAACAGCCCACATGCATGCTCAGTCTGCCCTGTGTGCACCTCTTTGTGTCCTCACTGGCCTCTGATGTTGTGAATGGTCCTAGCTTGACTGCAGGCTGTAGGGGTGTGTGTGTGTGTGTGTATGTGTGCAGCTGGGAGCGTAGAGGAGGCTGGCCTTCGGCGGAGGATTTGTGTGCTGGAGTTGTCACTGCAGCCTGAAAACAACCATCCTGCATTCTGTTTAGGGGCCGATGTAGCGGTGACCAACACCCTCAAACTGCACCGCCTGAGGCACACAGATGGAGCTACAATGGAGCCTGTATGTCAGCGTCTGTGTGTGAATGCATGTGTGTCTCTTCATGGTCTTGAATGAGACCGCCTCACACAGTTGCACACAAACATACGCCCCTTTCTTGGTTTTCAGACACGAACAGGGAGGGAGACAATCTGGATTCTCGCTCTAAACACAAGTCTCCCTCGGGTCCTCTCCCAAGTTTCCTGTTTGGGCCTCGGACTGCGGATCCATTTAGCTGCCGGGTCCTGGGCACAGTCGGCGGAGGAACCGCTGTCAAAACACAGTGACATGCTGTGGAAGTTTCTCAAGAGACCCTTGCTAGGAGGGACCACACCCCGGCAACTATGGGTTCTTCTCAACCCACAAGCAGCCATCTTGGCTCTAAGTAAGATCCACTGATAGTACAACTTAGCATCTAGCACAATGCGAGCAACCTGACACCTTAGAGACAATCCGAGAGAGGCTGAATGGAAGATTCAAGGCTCTGCCCCCAGGTTAGTGTCTCTGAAACAAGCCAAAGGAACAAGAAGCTCCATCTAACATCACAGAAACGTGGGTAAAACACAGCTCTGACAGCAGGATGTTCTGTTTGTAAACACCCACAGCGTTTCTGTTGGTGACAGCGCTTGGAGAGGCAGATGAGCAGCGATGATGTCAGCCCTGAAAACCTGTCAGTGCCCACGCTTGCAAAACATTCCACTGACTGACTGACTGACTGACTGACTGAGGAACAACCGGCAACCACTCACATACACGTAGACAGGATGCATGAAATATTTAGACGCAAGAGGAAACTCTACTGTGCTTCAGAATTCCTGGTATTCTTGTGATAGAGGACCACTCGTTCTTGAGTCGTAGCCAAGAAGTGTTTTCTTTACAGTCACTTAATGAGAGCCGCAAAGAAGCTGTAAAAATTAAAATACAAGCAAATATCTATCAAACCCACGCACAAATATTTGGAAATGCCATGCATCAGGGCATCTAAATCCAATCCCAACCTCTGACATCTAATACTGACAGTGTAGCAGACATAGATTATTGATTGGTGAGCATGCTTCTGAGAGGAACATCCACATATCCAAGGGAAAGTTTGGATTATTTGAAGTGGGGCTGTGTGAAGCACAGTGTATTACCTACAGTAGACACTGGCTGACACGCCCCCAGTTTGGAGAAGCAGAGAAGGAATTCTGCATGGATGCTAAGCAAAGGTCCCACAACAAACTGACACACAGGAGCAGCAGTAGCAGCAACTCCTGTGTTCTGCAAGGTAAAATTACTGATTTCGCTAATGGAGTCTAGTGGCTTTGCAGAGCGCAATATTTTGCTTATAAAACGGCAACTTCCTGTCAGAAAATACCATCAGACAGCAAGGTTAAGCTGTGGAAATTTTCTACATGGTGTTCACTTAAAGTGATCTTGACTTTTTCTTTGGTGGACCTTTTCTTAAACAAATAAAATACAATTTGCAACAGCTTCCATGCTGGTGCTGTGCTTCTTCAAAATGGGGTATGCCGACTGGCATCGACTATCAATAAGAACTTCATGCAACCCCACATTGAATAATCCTAACTGTTCCTTTAAAACTGAGATTGACAATGATGTTTAAGGAACCAGCCAAAAGTAGAAGAGCATAAGACAGTAGAGTACTGGTTCTGGATGGATCTGGATCGATATATCAATTCATATCATGGCAGACTTTGTGATATCAGAAAATCTGGTATTGTTGCCCAAAGAATCCATATAATATTCAATCATGATGAAACTTGTGATTTACACGCCTATAAAGCAGTACAAAACGTGAAGATTGTGCAGTAGCATATTGATCTAACTGCAGAGGATGTACTTAGTGGAAGTTAGTGATGACTGTCAGATGGGAATAGCCTCACACAACAACATCCCTCCACCTAGAAACTTTAGCATTGAGTAAAGAAGTTGCTGTGAGGCAGCAGTAGTGGGGCAACGCCGACAATCATCATCACCCTTAAGTGTTTGGTTTTACAAGGCATGGGAGTCTTGATCCATTAAAGCCATTGTGGCTTTAATGTCTGGTTCCCAGATGCTTTTTACAGGCTTGCTCTGCTCTGCATCGCATTCAGGCAGGAAGGGGAGTTTCTGCAGCGTTTGCAGCGTGGACACGTTATAACATCCTGTATTCAACCTCACTGAAAAAAACGAAAAATGCAAGATGCAATAAGTGCATTCATGCAATCAGAAAAGTGATGCAGGTTGCTGCAGCAATAAAAGCAAGTTCTCTCTGCTGCCTGCTTTTAGCCACAGAGGACTTGTGATGTTACAATTTGCCTCTCCTGAATAAATCATGAGCAAAAATCCACTCTAAATAAAAGACTCTACCACGTTACAAGCTGCATGCCTCCATCGGATAGGCGGGTTGAATATTTCATGATTAAACGGGCCATTATACTACACAGATCTAGGCCAAGGCTCAGGCTGAAGGGAGGGGGGGCTCAGATAACGGTCCAAACCCCGTCCCAACAACACAAGGGAACAGAGCTCCGGTCCGAGGGGGCTCAGGGAGGGGCAAAGCCATCTGGGTTAATCCACACAAAACACAGACAAAGAAAACAATCAGTAACTCCGCCGAGGAGAAGCATCGATTTCCAGTGTAAAAATCACGGTTAACATAGAGTCCAAGCGGAGATCACCAGGGTTTTCATGGTCTGACTGTCCCAAGTAAGTGCTCAGGACCCTGCAGCCACAACAGTGACAACTCGCTGTCCAGCACGCTCTGTGTGAGCTTTAAAAATGCCACGTTTAAATGGCGACAGTTGCATTGTTAATATTTCTCAATAAGAGCAAACTGAGGAAGATGCAGTTGAGTCTGTGAAACGGGTTAATAAATCCGTCTTAGGTCACAGCCGACCAGGCAGCCAGCCCCCCTCAGAGCTAGCCCGGCTAACGGTAGCTCTTAGCAAATAAAGTTAGCCAAAGTTTGCTGTCAACAGAGTGAGACTGTTTGTTTTGCTAAAGCTAAAACATGTCTGGAAGTGAGGCACTGCAGTAGAGCCGTGCATTCAGTGTGTCCCCCCCGTCAGAAATGTGGGACACCGGCTGACAGGCTGGCATTTAAGTACACTAATCCCGCGAGGCCTGCGCATCCCCGGCCCAAAGTTGACGGCTAACTGCGCTGACAGCACCTAGCTTCGGTCAGTGCTGAGTGGCGTACCGACCCGTCCCCGCCTCCCTCCCCGCCTCCTGTTTACGCTCGTGTCTAGAGGGAACTCCGGACCTGCGAATAATATCGCGAGAGTTATAAATTTAACCCAAACCATCATCCTCCCCTAACTCTAACCAAGTGCTTTCTGTCCCAAAACCTACCTAACATTTAACTACTGCCTTGTCGCGTTATTAAACATAGTAACTTTAAACAACGAGCACTTTGAAGAAACACCACGTACAAATCTCGCGAGCGTTTCCCAACTCTAGGTTTCCCTTGTAGGTACCCCTGTTTACCCACAGCTAATAATACGCCGTCAAAGCTAGCAGAGCAGGCTAACTCAAGCACCCACCTCGCTTGTCGAGGTCGTAACTGACCACTAAAAAGTAGTCGGCGAGCCTGGCCATCTTCGGAGCTCACGGCGACAGGCCTTTCTCACTAAATCCTCTTCTCTTTCTGCCGTCAATAGTCCATTTACGTCCTACCGGCGATAGACACATCACGGGCGACAGTAGCATCCTTCCAGCTGCACCCCGCCGCCATACTGTCAGTCTGCCTTGCCCTGACAGCGAAGAGCCGCGAGTCTGCGCAGTGAGGGACTTCCAGGGAGGGGCTGCTCAGCAGGAATGTCCCATGTGAGGAGCCAAACCAGCTCAGGGGCCAAAAGTCTGAACAAAACCTATAATAAACCCAACAGTACCGGCGCTAGAAGGGTAAAAGGTGGTGACGATTCTTGGAGCCCTAAACTACAGTCGACCCACAAAAATTCAGTGGGACTGATTTATTTTAAAACGGGCAACCAAGAGCAATGGTACTTCAGGGGGCTAAGATTGCTCCATATGCAACAGTCTCTCATTAGGGAGGGGGGAAAAAACAATTTATTATATCATAAAGAAAATAGCTTGTAAGGCGGTGTGATTTGTTCTATGTTTCGGGAAATTTGGTGGTAAGATCTGGATGAATAATTGAGGGAAAGTGAAGTGTATGATTGTGTTGCAGATTTCATGCATTTTACAATTCTAGCAGCACCTTAATTTATAGGGCTTCCACTAATGATTATTTTCCTTGATTAATCTGCCGATTATTTTCTTGATTAATCGATTAGGCTAGTTGTTTGGTCTACAAGGTGTCATTGTGAAAAATGTCAGTTTTAACAAATACTCAAATTAAGTTTCTCAAATGTCTTGTTTTGCCCACAGTACAACATCAAAAATGTTCAATTTACTGTCAGAGATGAGTCAAGAAAACAGAAAATATTCACATTTACTAAAGTGAAATTAGATCATTTAGACTTTTTTTTACTGAAACTGATTAATCATTTATCAAAGTAGTTGGTGATTGATTTAATAATTAATTAAAGATTGATTGTTGCAGCTCTAATTAGTTATGTGAAGCATTCATTCCTGAAGCACAAATGACTTAAACAAACAGAATAACAAAGCAATAAGGCTCTGAAGCTGCTCTCCTCCACCTGTCCTCACTCAACAAATGGCTCAAAACAATGTCAAACAGGGTGCAATTACAGCTATTTCTAGACTAACAAAAGAGACCAAACCTGAGAAGACCTGTGAGTTCCAGAGAAATGTTACACAAATCATTAAACATTGCTTAATAAATTTTAAATAGGTTACATTTCTTAATGGCGAACAATCAATTAATGATTAATCATCAACATCTTGTAATTGTGTTCTTTGTGTTAATATTCACGAATATTCACAATGTTGCTGATAAAGGTGTTCCACAAGGATCAATCTTTGGTCCCTGCTAATTACTGCATATACAAAATATCATAATAAAATTTTATTTTCCAAATAAAAAAAGGAAATTGCTTGTCAAAAGTCAGGCATTTGATAGTCCCCTGAGTTAAATCCAGTGCCCTTTAAAACCATTTTACCACTTGAAAATAAATAATAAAGATGTATAATTAATTTCAGAATCCTGTTACTAAGAAAGGGTTGTTTGGCCTTTTAATCTGAAGTGTGGGTTTGACAGTTAGCCCTTGCTTTCTTGAGGTGCAGTTTGAACCTTTTATTTCTGTGGTACATACAGGGAGGGGCAGGTTTGTGTGTTTCTAGAGAATGTAAAGTGCTATTTAAAGATAAAGGATAGGTTCACATTGTCTGAGTTTGCATAATCAGGTGAATATCCTTCAAAGACATAGATTCCTTTATATTTATCTATACTATGTAGGGGAGACTGTGGAGTGTTTTAATACCAGGTTAGTTGTAACCAATCAGTCTGACCAATCAGAAAAGCGATGTGGTGATGTCATCAATATCATACACTCCATTTCCTGGAAGTGATACTAAGGCAATTGTTTTTGTCCTAGATTTAAAGTTTTAGATGAAATAAGTGTTTTTTGTCAGTTAAAATTGTTAATGTTATTCAGAACAAATTGTATTTATCTTATTATTTATCATTGTTACATCCCTAGCTAGTGTTCCAACTCACCCCAGTATTGGGGTAGGTTGTAACAACAGAAGTCATATTTGAGAGAGATTTATATGGGCTACTATAGATCAAATTTTGAGAGATCTAACATGAGAAACCACTGAGTTACTGCTGCCCAAACAAAAAGTGTTACTTCTATCCCCAGTCTCCCCTATACGTCTATATTAAACTCCTCTCAATCCATATGTCTAAAAATATAGAAAATTGTGAAAGCACTCTACTCTTATATAATTCAACTACACAAGACTGACATTTGAAAACATGTTGCCCAATCATACATTGATTTGTGTGAGTGCATCTGTTATTTGTGCATGTTTTGGACATTAAGTGATGTGGTTGGGTTTAAGTCTGTAAAAGTTCAACCATAGGCTAGCATATTCTGCCTGTGTTGCCAGGACTTTGATGAAAGATCCAGCTCTAATGTGGATCATGTAGCTCAGCTTAAGTGGGAATTAGTAGACTGAGTGATGTTGGAAATATGTAGTAATTTAAATGCATAGTTCAGGCTAAAATTCAGCCATTACTTGGAGTACTCAGTCCTGAGTTTTATAGACGTCCAAACACACAGCCACAGTGCCAAACCAATTTAGTTAATGGAACATCAGTTTACAACTTCAAAAAGCATAAATGCCAATGAGATAGATTTCACCAAACTGCTTAGGCTGCATTAATCCAAAGATTTGGAGTTAAATGATTTCCCAAACTCCAGTATTCACTATATTCACTTCTTTTTCCCCACTGTCAATCCCACTGGTGGAGTAAAGGGGCCCTCTTGGGTGCCCTTCGAGTGGACAAAACATGATAAAATGCCCTTTAGGGTGCCATTCCAGTGGAAAAAATGTGATAAAGTTACCACTAAAGTGCTCTTCTAATGTACGAAATGCATTAAGTGCCATCAAAGATGCCCTGCCAGTGGACAAAATGTGATAAAATGGCCTCTAGAGTACCTTTCCAGTGGAAAAAACACGATAAAGTGCCTACACTCTAGAGGGCACTGCATTTTGTCCACTGGGAGGGCACAATAGAGTCTAGAGTCCCCTTCCAGTGGACAAAATGTAATCAAGTATCCTCTAGAGTTTTCTTCCAGTGGACAAAATAAGATAAAGAACCCTCTAGAGTGCCCTTGCAGTGGACAAAACACAATAAAGTGCCCTCTAGGTTACCCTTTCAGTGGAAAAAATGTTCTAAATTGTCCTTGGTGCCCTCTGGGTGCCTTCCCAGTGGAGGAAATGTGATGAAGTGGCATCCAAGGCACCTCTCCAGTGGACAAAAGGTGATAAAGTGCCTTCTAGGGCAGTGTTTCCCAACCCTGGTCCTCAGGGACCCCTGCCCTGCATGTTTTAGAACATACCTGACTTAAATGATCAGCTCGTTATCAGGCTTCTGCAGAGGCTTGATGATGAGCTGATTATTTGAATCAGGTGTGTTGGAGCAGAGAAACATCTAAAACATCCAGGGCAGAGGTCCCTGAGGACCAGGGTTGGGAAACACTGCTCCAGGGTGCCCTTCAACTGGACTAAATGCATAAAGTGTCTTCAAAGATGCCCTGACAGTGGACACAATGTGATAAAAATGCCTTTTAGAGTGCCCTTTTAGTGATAAATTGCTCTCTAGAGTTCTCTTCCAGTGGACAAAATGTAATAAAGTGCCCTCTGGAGTGCCTTTTCAGTGAATAAGATGTGATAAAATGCCCTCTAAAGTGCCCATCCAGTGGACAAAACACACTAAAGTGCCCTCTAGGTTCCCTTTTCAATGGAAAAAATGTGATAACTTGTGCCCTTCCAGTGGAGGAAATGTCACAAAGTGGCATCCAAGGTGTCCTATCAGTGGACAAATGCGATCAAGTGCCCTCTAGAGTGCCCTTCCAGTGGACAAAACACGATAAAGTGCCCCCTAAGGTGCCCCTCAACTGGACAAAACGTGATAAAGTACCCTCTAGAGTGCCCCTCCAGTGGACAAAATGCAATAGAGTGCCATACAGGCTGCCTTACATGCTTGACCTGTAGTGTCCTGTGTGTTTTTATCACAGAGGAGTCATAGTTGGTGTACGTCACATAATACAACCATTTTGATCCAAACCAGAGTTTGTAAATGCTTCAGCATAATTACATCAAGACTTTCAGTGCACTGGTGCCCCACCCTTTTTATTTTTTCACCCCCGCCCCTCAGAGTCCACCGCTGGTCAATCATCACTCTGATTGCGGCCTTAAGTAGCAAGCCGAGCATCCTCAATGAGGAAATTTATCGGAAAAATGTTGAACTTTTGGCCGTGAAACACTTGAACAACACTAAGTGAGGCTGGAGAAAACCTTGGCATGATACTGTAGTGTCACTCTGGATAGGCAGACAGCGTGTCAGTGGGATGTGAGGTAGGCCTGATGGCCCACATCCGCGTGTCCTGTCCTTGGCTGTCAGCACTGTAACAGCCTCCAGAGGATCCCAACACTTCCTGCGCTGTGACCTCTGACCTCAAACGCTTATCACTCTCTGGTTGAAAACAATCCCGAGCATGAGATGCCCCATTTTTCTTGAAGAGCTTTGTTTTCCCAACGCTCAATAACAACCTGTCTCCCTCTCTCGCACTGCTATCTGAGACTGGAGGCCTGAGTGAGCGGAGGACAGCGCTCCTCTGTGATAAACACATCTTCTGACAGCCGAAGCTATGTTAACTGCAGATAACGTGCATCTCAAGCCGGTTTGTGAACACTGACACTGTTTTCAAGGAGTCACACTGAGGTCACAGCTGTGGTTTAGATTCTTACAGTCGACTTTATCTCAACCTTGAACCACACTTCAAAGTTGCCAGAGAGACAGACAGCAAGTGTGAAAGAGAGACAGATAGAGACAAGAGGAGCTCAGTCTCTCCCAGACTCTCCCTTAGGACACAAACATACACAGTAATGAAGTGTGTCTTTGCTAGACAAACCTGAACGCTGCATAGCTTTGACTTAACTAACCATGTGTGCGTTTAGCTGGAAATCTGTCCTCGGCTTCTTCCTCTTTCATCAGCAAGGCGATGATGCACGGAGAGATTTGCATTTCTGTGGCAAGTTAGTGTTAGAGTCAATTTTACACAACCAAAGCTTGAAGCAGAACCAGTGGTTAAAGTACAGGACAGTTGCTTCAAGAGATAGTTTGGATTATTTGTAGTGGGATTGTATGAAGTACTCATCTATAGTCAGTGTATTAAATACAGTAGATGGAGGTCGGCAGCAGGAGTACTGGTGTAGGATGCTACACAATGTACTGCTGAGGGCAGGGTGAGCAGCAAAGTGTGTTTTAGCTACATAAAAAAAAAACAGTATCAGTTTATCAGAGGTGGGAAGTAACTAAGTACAAATACGTTGTTACTGTACTTAACTAGATTTTTCAGGTATCCATACTTTACTTTTATTTCTTACATTTTAACACAAATAGCCATACTTTCTGCTCCTCACATTTTCAGAACAGGCTCAGTACTTTAGTTTTAATGCATTTGTGGGGAATTATTGATTATTTTTATTTTGCATCACTGAGCACTGCTTTCCCAACATCATGACTGATTTCAACTGAAAAAGAAAAGCAGATTCCTTGGTGTGTCCAACAGCGCATGTCATGCAAGATGAACGTAACAAGACGAAAAACGACGCAAAAGACGAGAATGATATAAAAAGACCAAGACAACAGACAAAAACAGGAACATCTAACAAAATGATAAAAGACGTAACAAGACAAAATTAGAAGACATAACATGATGAAAAATACGTAACTTCAAAAATGATTTTAAAAAAAAAAGACGTAACAAGACCAAAAATGAAGTAACAAGAAGAAAACGAAGAAAAGGGCTTAAAAGACATAAGACAAAAAAGACAGAAATAGACAAAAAGACAAAACAGACAAAAAACAAGTAACAAAATAAAAAATGTAAATTTGTAACAAGACAAAAACAACATAATTGGACAAAAAATGTGTAACTCTTGTGAGATGAGAAGTGATGTAACAAGATGAAAAATGACATAACAAGACATACAGTAAGGCATAAAAATACATGAAAGACATAACAAGATGAAAAAACATGTTACGTGAAGTAACAAGACGGAGAACAAGTAACAAGATGAAAAATTACAAAAAAGAAGCAATAAGACCAAAAATGATGTAACTAGACAGAACAGACTCCATGGAGAAAAGGTGAAGTGAGGTTATAGCGTTGCACAGAAACTGCTGGTAGAAAGAAAAACCACCTGTCTATCACATCTAACACAGACTAACTTCAACCGATCGGATCAAACTGTTGACGACGCTTCTCGCTGTCGTCACACCCAAAACCACACCCGTAGTTACCAGTACTCCCTCTCAGGATGCTGATTGGCTACATCACTTTTGACGTGGATACAAAGGGATAACTTGAAGTCTGGCAAGATGGATTATCACGTGATCTGGCAAATCCAGCTGCCTTGCAAGGTAAGACATTTGTATAAAGCTTCACCAAATTCACTTAAGGCGTTCTTGAGATACTGCATTTACAAGAATGGGATGACCCAAAAAACATAATGCCACTGGTCATGACTGTCGCTGACATGGAGGCATAAAAAGTTTTTTCAAGGCTTTTCAAACATTGTGAATCACAGAGGTCCTTCGGCATAAAGTCATAAATGTGCACTAAAAAAATCAAGCTGATCGGACCAGTAGTATTTGAGATTAGCTTCGGACAAGCTCCAGGCCTGCACACACGGACACTGATCTCACCATTCAATTAGTAACCGCAGTATCCCCGGACTCCATGCAGTTCTGAGAGCTGCTGAGTGAGGACAGTGAGGGCATTCTTGTAAAGTCTGTAAATGTCTGATGTTATGTCTGACTGAATATATTAATTTCCCACCTGTATTGCTTTAATTTTCCACACATTTCTGTTGAATAACTCAGCTCTTTGAGCCTTCATGACAAGGATAATAGGTATGTAGATTTTGACTTTACACCTGCTCCTGACTAGGCATAAGATTGACATCCAAGCATTTACACCCACTAGATGGTGCAACCATTGTAACTAATAGGTTTAACTTAAAATGCCTAATTAAGGCTGACTTAGCTTAAGACCAAGTGTAAGTTCTGTTGGTTGAACCGGCCTGGATCTTAAGCTAAAACCAGTCATTTGTTTCTTAGTCCATGGCCTCCAAGTGTCAGAGTGAACAAAACACACAATTTAGAGTCTCTAAGTTCACTCTAATTTAAGATTTTCATACAGTTACAATGCTGTTGGATCATTCTGTCATGATCTCATGTGATTCCTTTTTTTGGTCACCTTTTATTTCTAGGAATAAAGAAGTAGAGAGCAGACTGCGAGGCACCCATCCCATCACTGATTCTGTGCTCTTCAAACCTGCAGCCCAATCAGAGCACAAAGCTGCTCTGTGCAGGATGCAACCACCATGTGACTTCCTGTAGACTAACCAACAGACAGGAAGTGGTTTGAGGGCCTCTCGCACATCACTGATCACCGCTCGTCACGGGGCTGTTCCAGCAGCCGACTTCCCTTCAGCTCAGGTGAAGCGCAGAGCATGAAGATGCTTCATTAATCAGGCATTGCACCATCAGTTTCGTCCCCCTGAAGCTGACACGAGCAGATGCTCACAGAGTCACACCATCACACTGTTTTCACTTGACACTGACACTCAGTTACACTCGTGCGGGTAGCTGAATGGTAAATGATAAACCGTATACAAACACACACACACTTCTCTGTCTCATGTGTCACTACTGTAATTGGAGCTCACCTGTTTCTGCCTACACAAAGGCAGTGTGGCAGAGGACTGTGTGTATAGTAAAGCAGTGTAAATCCTGATTTGTAAGTGTTTGTTTTACCCATAACACCCAGGGAAGCTGACCACAGATAGAAAAATATGACAGTGTCAGTTATTTGTATGTCCTCTGCCATAAAATAATAAGTATTGTATTGTATTGCACGTCTAATTGGAAAAAGCATTATATACACAAATGATCCAGGTAAACAACTTTTAAATTCAATATTTCACTTTCTTAAAAGTTGGCTCTGTCTGTTTCCTCTTGTTGCGTCGTTTTTGTCTTGTCTCGTCCTGTTCTGTCATTTTCGTGTTGTTACGTCTTGTTCGACCTTTTACCTCTTACAATTTTTGTCTGGTTATGTCTTGTCACGTCTTTCTGTTGTTTCCGCCATGATGTTGTTGTCGTCTTGTTGAGTCTTGTTACGTTGTTTTTGTATTGTTACGCCTTTTTACATATTATTACATCTTTTTCCGGGTTTTTATCTTGTTACATTGTTTTCGTCTTGTTATGTCTTTTATGTCGTTCTCATCTTGTTATGTTGTTTTTGTCTTGTTATGTCTTAAATGTTATTTTTGTCCTGTGACATCTTGTTACTTTTTGTCTTGTTGCGTCTTTTATGCAGTTTTTTTATGCAGTTTTTGTTTTTGTGTTTTTTGTTTATTAGATCCTCATTGGCTACTGTATTACAACAGTAGCAACTCTTCCTGGGGTCCCCATTAATATTTGAACAATACTCGAAATGTTGTCTTTTTACATGTTTTTCATCTTGTTAGCTCTTTAATGCCTTTTTTGTCTTTTTCGTCTTGTTACATTTTGTTATGATGTTTTTTGTCATTTTCATCCTGTTACGTATTTTTACGTTGTTTTCGTCTTACATTGAAAATGAAGTAACAAGCCTGTTTTGAAGGAGTAGAAACTACAGATATTTGTGTTAAAAAGTAGAGTAAAATTAAAAAGTTGTCAGAAAAATAAATATTCGAGTAATGTACAGATACCTAAAAATCTGCTTCAGTGCAGTAAGTGAAAGTATTTTTACTTAGTTACTTCCCATCTCTGAAAGTTGGGGTACTCATGAGAGACAAATTAAAGGGACAATTCACCCCAAAATAAAAAATATATATTTTTCCTCTTACCTGTTGTGTTACTTATCCATCTTCAGAGTTTTAGTGTGAGTTGCAGACTTGGGGACATATCAGCTGTAGAGATGTCTGCCTTGTCTCCAATAAAACGGGACTAGATGGCACTTGACTTGTGGTGCTCAAAGGACCAAATAAAATACATTTGGAAAACTCAACAGCAGTGTCTCTTCTCAGAAATCACGACCTGGTTACTCAAGATAATCCACAGAATGTAGGAACTATTTTCTTTCAGTCAAACTACACATGCTAACTATATCAATGGGCAAAATGAAGCATACATCAACTCATGAATGAGGGGCTCATGGTTGTGAACATTGTGGGATATATACTGTACATTAATGCTGTTCTCCTTGGCTGAGCTGTCACCTCTCCTCTATGAATACTTACATGCTACACACAGGCTAACTTCAACCAATCAGATCAAACTCCTGCCGCAGCTGGTCAGGATGCTATCACAGTATCTACACTCTTCAAAAATGTGGCCACACTGAAATATTGGCAGGAAGTTTTGTGATCTTGTAAGATCCCAATGAGCACAATAAGATGATGACTGTGAAAATACTGTAGGTTTTCAGGTCCTTTAAGTGAAAGTCAAAGTAATCAAATGTGGAATAACAATCAAGGTGGCGTATGATTCAACACTAAGAGAAAACTGCATGAATATTTTCAGTAAATAATAATAATAGATACACCAGGCAGTGAGGTCAGTGTGATGTTTTAACCACAATATTAAGGAAGTCATTAATGACTATTTGATCTAAATGTGGCCCACAGTGCAGTACAGAGTGCACAGAGACAGGAAAGATGGTAGTGTGGGCATGCAACCTGCACGTTCTTCTAGTGCAACACAGAACATGAGCACATTATAAATGCGTGATACAGGCCTCTTATTTTGACTTGTTTCAGCTGTATCTTTTTCTTGCAGTCAGGTTCCACTAATTCCACTGTGTGCTACACCTGATACTCACAACCATATGTGATTGTGATTGTTGAAGCTTTCAATTCCAAGACCATAGAGATAGAATGAATATCATTTTCTTTGGGGGTGCACATGGCTACCATATACAATAAAGTGATGAAAAGTTAAAATAATAATCACTAAAAAATAACTAAATAAATAAATAAGAACTGTCTGTGTTATTTTTTTAAATTTACATTTCTGTCAAGCTTGACCACATGTGGTGCTCATCATGTATCTGAGAGCTGTATAGGATAGGATAGTTAACTGTTAATAAGTGCATAATAATTAAACATAATAAAGGATTTATTAACCTTAATAAGACATTGTTCTCACTTTGGATCTGGTAGCTGCAAAAAACATAGTTAACTGTTAATAAATGTTTAATAAAAGATTTATTAACCTCATAAGTCATTGTTCTCACTGTAGATCTGGAACCTTAACTTTAATAAGGCAATGACATGATAGGCAAGTTAGTTACATGCTGTTATAAACAATTATAAGAAACTCATAAGGCTTTTCTTAATGTTCTTAAGCAGCCCATAAACTGTTTACAAGTTTGTTATAAGTGCTTATAAATGCGTTATAATCTAACAGAAACAATTTTCAATTTTTATGTAGACGTATTAACACATGATAATGTTAGTAGGCATCTTATAAGGACTTGTAAGGGCCTTATTACCTATTAACTAATGTTTATTGCAACAAAATTAACATAAAGCATTACCCAGGGTTCTGTGCAGGCCAGTCAAGTTCTTCCACACCAAACTGGAAGGAACATTTCTTTGTGGAGTTGCCTTTGTGCACAGAGAAACTGTTGTGTTGAAAAAGAAAGTTTTTTTCACCCCAAAACTATTGCCACAAACGTGAAAAGCTCAGCTTTCCTCATCAGACGCTGCGATTTCTCTTATCAGCCGCTCTCGTCCTTCCCCATCATCTTTCCCACACTGAAATCCAATCCCTCATTTGTCCACAAAAACTGGCAGGGCACTGTCCCGTTAGCTCCCTCCTCCGAGCTCTCCTCCTCCCACACACACAAACACACACACACACACACACACACACACACACCACTGCACACTGGTGAGCAGCCATGCCAAACAAACTTGACTGAGAGGGCTCGGACACAGACAACAAGGCGTTCAAACAATCTGGCCTGTACACCATCTCAAACAAGCAATGTAAATAAAGTTCAGTGAAGCAGCCAAGAGGATGCTGACGGCACCACAGTGGGAAAATGTCTCCAAATTGATTCTTCACAGGGATTTAGTGGTGGCTTGCGCAACAATTATTTTAAAATCTAAGACAACGCCCTTGATATAAAGTTTATTTTTGTCGTCCAAATATACTGATAAATGATACTTGTTTTGTATGTGGGATGTTTGCTTACTCCGGTCCTCATGGGAAACATCAGAACAGCTTCACTCTCTGAACAGTGAATTCTGTTGATGTAACATGAGGTTCACTAGGGGGCAGCAATCATTAGACTACCATGCTCTGGCTTCTGATGGAGCAAACCTGACCTCACTGAGAAACGGCCGGCTTAAATTCAGTCTGAAATGCCCGTGACAGATATTAACACACATATTACTTTACAAGAGCTGCAATTAGCGGCCATTAGCCCTGACTGTGTCACCTGTTTGGGCAAGGAGGGAGTGGAGGGTATGCTCATAAGGTGTGGCCCATTTTGCTGGCGTCATCACTAAATAAACAAATAATGTCAGAAATATGCCTGTAAAACATGACTGTCAAAAATCAAAAGGCAGTAAGTATTTCTGGCCATGAGACCTGAGAAAAACAATCAGTCTGATCAGCAAAAAATAAAAAGACATGCACTCTGGATGAGCTGTTGCTTACCTACATGAGCCAGAAGTTTCCTCAAAAATACAGGAGAAACCAGGCGTTCTCCCAAAAGAGCCGTACATCCTCCTCCAACCGGCAGGTGTTGTGTGTTTGTATATGAAGTCCTTCAGCTCAGCCACTTCAGATCACTTAGCCTCTGCTGGCATGATTCATTTGCTTTCAGAGAGAAAGGACATCGAGCTGCTGTTTGTGTGCCTTTTCACATGAACTCCCCCTAAAACACGTTGCAGCATCAATAGGTACACATGCTGAAGCGGTTTATGAGAAAATTAAAGGGTTGGTTCAATCAAATTGTAAAAAAAGAAAGTAGTGGTATATAGCCATGCAGACAGTTTTGAAATATCCACCCTGATGCAACTGAGGGTCTCTTTCCCATGGTGCCCCTCAGTGTCTCATACAGACACATTATACCCTTGAGCATCTGTGTGAGATGCAACAGCTTTTCAAGTAACTTCACTGTGAACTCATCTGCCAAAAGTCAAGGTTTGTAACATACATAAGTTATGTTACGTTACGTTTATGAACTTATGTAATTAATGTCCTTATTTTAACCCAAACACTCGACTTTTATACAGGAGGCCAAGATTTATGTCTTGTGTGAAACCAAAGGTGAGCACCAACTTTTTTTTAAACTTATGTACATTAAGTTTTGTAATGTATGTACCCAAGTTATTTTACATTACCTACATTGACTTTTGTAACTAATTTACTCATTTTAAGCAAAACACAGGCGTTCACCCAGGAGGCCAGGGTTTGTGTCCTGTGTGAGACCGAAAGTCAATGTTCACTTCTTTTTAACTTACGAAGCGTTCGTAAGTATTGTAATGCACATACATAAGCCACGTTAGGTTACATCATCTACATTAAGTGATGTAAGTAACTTACTTATTTTAACCCAAACACAGGACGTTCGTCTAGGAGGCCATTGTTCACATCCTGTGTGAAAGCACTTCTTTTTAACTTGCGTAACATAATGCATGTAAATCACGTTACATTACCTACATTAACCTATGTACTCCAGCCTGTTCTCATTCCTATGTAATCAATTACCAACATTTTGTTATGCCCCTCAGCATAACACTGTACTAACCTCTTTAGCCTTTGTATGAAAGGCATCAGGCTTTCAAGTAATTTTCATGAAAAACCAATCTGTCAGGTGATGTAGTATAAAGAGCGAGCATGGCTGGATGGGTCAAACTAAGTTTGCAGGACTTTCACCCAGGAGGCCGGGGTTCATGTCCTGTGTGAAACCAGAAGTCAGCATTGACTTCTTTTTAACTTACGTAATGTAAGTTTCAAGATTTGCAGGCTTAAGTTATGTTACGTTACCTTTCCTACATTAACTTAGGTAACAAACTAACTTATTTTAACCCAAACACAGGCTTTTACCCACGAGATCAGTGTTCATCACGTACTTATCTTGTAACTTGTGTCTTGTAAGTTACATTATGTACATTAATTTGCGTAACTAACACTTATTTTAATCCAAACCATGATCTTTTTCTAAATCTAACCAAGTAGGTTTGTGTTTTTGCCCAAACTTAACCAAGTATCTTTGGCGCTGAGTCAGTGTTAGTATGAGACGCCAAGGGGCATGACGACAACGTGGGTTGGGTGCTTACAGCAGTGAAAAATTATATTTTAGAGGAACATTTCTTTCTAGAAACATTGTTCATGTTACTCTGGATCATCCATTGAACAAGCTATCAACAATCTTCTTCTTATTATTAGCTTTTTCCACAACTTTTAACTGGATCCCACCTTAGTGAATGGACTACCACCACTGTCTTTAGTTAAGATATTGTCTTATTTTGTCAGACTATGCTTTCTAAGGTCAAGTTTTAAGCCGTCACCAGGTTATGTTGTAACAGACTTTTTTTTAGAAACTAAATTCCGTTCACTGCAATCGTACCTAAATCTCGGAGACAGATATCATGGAACCTGGAAGCATAAAACTAAAACTATCAGCATGGGTAGATACCAACTCAACTTCAGTGAGAAAGTTTGGCAAATCAGCCCTTCAAAGGTACTGTGCAATGTCTTCCACAACATAAAAAATGGTTATATTAAAAGTTTGTTTACGTTCTACATTTTACTTATAGTCAACGAGTCCCATGAATAGACCAAAACCAACATGAACTGATCCTCTAATAAATATGGTGTGTTTCCAAAGCTTGATATATCTTCTTCCTCTGTGCCATAGAGCTCCATTATTGTTGTAACCTATTAAAAACACATCAGTGAGTCACAGCGTAGCACTGGGTGACACGTTCCTTCATTAGCATGAACACACATACTGTAGTTTATTTTGACTCAGTCCCACATACATCGTCCTGCTGCCTCAAATACTCACTATCAAATATGGATTAATCCGCCCCTGAGTAATGCCCTTCCTGTTTGAGTAATGTTTGTTAGAACCTACAGAGCCCACGTGTTTTAAGGTGGGTTTTTTCTCTCTCTTTTTTTTTTT
>JAJHUR010078201.1:0-71947 GCA_027495735.1 Lutjanus campechanus | reverse complement strand
TTGTTACATCCATTGTTAACATGCTGTTCATTGTGATAAAAGGTTGTTTGATTATTTGTATATGTCAAAAAGAAATAATTTTTCATCATTGCTGAGGTTTTTTTCTAAATTGCTAAGCCCACATTATAAAACATGGTCAGTTAGATTAGTAGATTAGATGACTATTTAATTGGTGATCCTCTGAATGTATTAATTCAGTCAATGCAAACAGGAGCGATGCTATTGCTCATTTCAGTCCCCTACTTATGTGTGGCTTTGCAGCCCGTCAGCCAATGCCAACAGGAGTTTACACGGCTGAGTAGGAGTCGGATGTGATTTTCACCGAAGACCATCTGCACAGAGGATCTTTCGCTCGTGCGAGCAGCATATGCTTCAGTATGTAGATAACAGGGCTGGTAAACACGCTTGTTCCCTGAGTGAATTAACCTGCCATGACACGCTCCCTGTAGCCCTCCATCTTGGTCAGGACTACATGACAGTGAGGGGTTAAATCTTAAAGCACTCCCCCATCCTCCTTGAAACACACACTCTTCACATACACACAGAGCAGGTCCATCAGTTGAGCATGAGTCATTAGTTCCTTTTAGCTCCCTGGCCAGTGGACTCAAACAGATTGCGTACGCAGTAGACTCAGGTCTGGGACTGCTGAGGGACTTACTGCAAACAATAATCACATATTTTTGTTGGACAGCAAGATCCAGAATTGACTGCAACCAACTGCCTTTTCCTTGTCAGCAGCAGTATTTAATGTGCTGATTATTGAAGCCATGCTTGGCAGGATGGAGTCTGAGCAATACATTATACAGACGCATGATGAAGTTTGGTTTGAGAGCTGCAGGGAGGAAAATCATACCTAATCTCCTCATTAAAAATGCAAAAGTCAGCTTGTAATTTTCTGTCGTTATGCATGTGCTTCCTTTCTTGCCTAATGGCAGCCAGAATCAGGAGATAGGCTCAGCTGGGCTGGGCTCGGTCATTTTTGGACACCAGAAGCAGATGTGGGTGTGCATTTTACATGTAGGTTCATCACACTTTGTCATGATCAGCACATCATCTCCTCCTCCCTGCAATTAGTTTTGAGAGGTAAGCAGATAATCTACATGTATTACACAGCTGAGCAAGTTTAAATATTCAGCACCTCCATTGGAGGATATCCATGACACATAAGCAGCCATGAGTAGTAGTGATACTACTGCATTTTATTTGCATTACTGAAATAAGTGTACAGCTACATGTTATATGTTGACTCTCTGGCCTGCAGGATTACATGTGCAGAAGTTGTTTGGGTGTTTTAAAGAACCCGTGTGTAGGATATAGTGGAGTCTAGCAGTGAGCTCACCCTCCTTCCAAGCATGTAGAGAACATAAAGGCTATATCTAGAACCAGTGTTTGGTTTGTCCTTTCTGGTCACTGTAGAAACATGGCGGTGCAACATTGGTGGCATCTATGACGGAGGACCACGGCCCTTTGCAGAGGCCCAATGTTTGAATCTGCATCCTCCTAGAGGTAATGAATACACAGTTATTGTTATTTTTAGGGCTGTTCCTGACTTAAGAATTTCCTAGTCGACTAGTAATCATTCATTCAAGCTATTCGTAGACGAGTTGTTGCACATTTATAGTATCAGTTCAATTATATGTTTAACTATATTCCATAATCCATTGATCTCAGACCGCTAACAAAGCTAACTAGCTAAGAACAGCTACAGCTCAGGCAAAGTAAACGGCAAGGCACAGCTCCCGAGTGGAGGTTGAGGTGTGTTTTTTTTTTTCTGCGACTAACGAGTAAATGAAAACTTGGTTGACTAAGACTCTTCTCATTGATGCAACAATAGTTTAGTTGACTATTAGTGGGTAGCCTTAATTATTTTCACATGAAAATACAGTTAAGAAAACATACTCACAGAACATACTGACATATTCTGCCAATAAACTGTAAATCTTACACAGTGGTTCTTTAACTTTTTGCTGCTCTATAGATAGATAGATAGATAGAAAGACAAAAGGAGGATTAGCATTCAAAGGGTTGTAATATCCCTCGGCAATAGCACAGAAACCACAAGGGAAGATATACCCCTATAATTTCTCCGCAGCGTGTTCTAGCTTTCCCCTTTGTTCCCTTTTTTTTAATGCAGTAAGTGACATGTCTGCTTGGGTTAACATAAGGAACTCTGCCCTTGTTTTCCACTGCAGAGCTGCTTTCATGTCAACTACAAGCAGATCGGTGGGTGATTTGGCCGGCTCTGCTTAATCACTGCCTCACATCATGCGCTTCTTGGAACAGATATGCACACTTAGACACGTTTATGATTCTCTGAAAGAAATCTACAGATTACTGCAGAGATTTGGTCTGTAAGCCACAGTATCCATCGATGGGTCCAATATTTTTTCCCAGTGAAAGCAGAGATGGTGGCTTTGTTGTGCTGATTTCCTTACGGCTCAGGGATGGGAGGGACTATCTGTAGAGGCTGCACTCAAGAGACTGTTGTTGTCCTAGACAGCTAATCAACAAGTCATTCAGCCGGCTAAACAGTAATTCTGCTATCCACATAAGAAAATAGGCGACAGCCTCACTTGTTGTCTTACCAGCCAACCCTGTAGTAGGGTGAACTACCATGTTTTCCATAAAGTGACAGATCAGATATGATAAGATCATATCAGATCAGATAAAGGATTATTTGTTACATTCATAATTTTAAATTGTTTGTATGACATGACCAGTAAATGTGAGGATCTCACTGTCTATCAAATAGGACAATTTCATACAGGTATTGAATAGCAATTAAAGTCACATTATGCTAAAAATAAGAAATATCTCTGATGCTGGTGATGTTGAGACTGCCGCCAACAATAAAAACATTATTAATTATCATAACTGTGCTAAACCACGCCTTCTCTTTAGCTTTAGTGATTGATGTGGAATGAATGTGGATTGCTGTTATCCATTTAACAATTGAAGGCAATCAGGCTTTTATAGAATAATTGCTCATTCAACTTGGTTTCAGTGACTGATAAATTCAAGGTCCTTGATTACATTTTGTGTCTTTATTGTGAAATAAACACAGATACTAAAAGAGGCTGGTCGAAAGCGGGGGCCTCGACCCCACTCAAGTCTGATTGTTGAACAAATGTACAGGCAAACCAGTAAATAAATAAGCATTATTCAGAACATTATGCTGCTGATTTTGCTTAATGGCATACTTGATACGCAGGCCAGACATGTGAGAAAAGGCTATGGCCACCTACACACTGGAGAACAGAAAGATACATCAGGATAATTAGATTTTTTGTTAGTTATATTGTGCATTTGTTCATATCTGGTTCTTACTCTTTAGGTAAGGTAGTGCACTGAAAGAAGTGTGGTTCAGTGTCAGGCAGAAGTACTTCTGGCTTGGCCCCTTCAAACAATGTTTGCCGGTACAGCAGTGACTAGTACTGCCTATATTGTGGCCATCTGTCTACCCCTCCTGCAGGCCAGTGGACTTGACAGTATGTCTTGGCATCTGCATTGTAATATAAATTCCTGTGCCCGGTTGCACAAAACCACTTAGGCTAAGGTTTCCCTTTCATCTGAGGATGCCTTAGGACAAAATGAGTTGCATAAAATCACCATAAGAATTTCCGTAGGATGTTGTAAAGAAAAACCATTTGATCTCGAAGTGTTTGCCCTTAGCTACTTAAGTATTCCCCTAAGGTCCTTTTAAGAGACCCAAAACAGTCCCTTAAAAGTGAAATAATTTGTGGGACATCAGACAATGGTTGAATTCATGGCGACCGAAGAGAAGGAGGACATACAAAGACACATTTTTTGGGACAGGGTAAAGCCACTGGACACTGTGAGCGATGCTAGTAACTTGTTATTTGACGTTAGCAATAGCAACATTTTAGGTAGCTAGTCAACAATTAGCATAACTGTGTCTCATATATTAACGTTTGCTATATTGTTTTATTGAACCTCACCAGTTGTTGATTTTTGGCTCTCTCCTTTCCTTTCTTGCTGTCACAGTGATGTTTTCATATTTCTTCATTATTTCATCTATAGTTTGTTTCACAGCAAGATTTCTCAAATTGATTTTGTCAGTTAATGTTACTTTTGCCACATCTTCTGCATGTGCATATTTGTTATAACTGGGTTAAATTTGCTTTGGATTACATGCCTGCACTTTACATATTCTTCAAGGAGAAAAACGTGGTCATCTTCTGTGCAGTTTTGCTCTCTTTTTCTTTTTGTATTGTCTGTGTTGTCTATTCTGGAAGATCTAGTTAATACTGACAGAAAAAAGTAAAGACTAATGATGTAAGTGAAGCATAATCATGGTCACTGAGGTGCACATGTGCTGTATCATGACAGTACCTGACGTGAAAGCTTTAGTCTAAACACTTAGGCAAGAAGTCAGCCTGAGAGGCTTTATGTCACTTTATGCAACTCAAGTGAAACCCCTTAGCTTAGGGAAATATTTTGCCGAAGGGATAAATTTGAGTTTGTAACTTAACTTGGTTTATGCAACGGGTACTGCACATTTTCTGCACTCAATAATGAAAGTGATTTTAATTAGCTGAAAGTTTCATGCTAGTGGCAAGTTAGTGATTGGCTTCAATCTGTCCTGTTGAATTTCACGTACCACATATCACTGTTAGTTTAATGACTGTCAGTGCATTTTTTTCTGTCAGTAATGTCATTGCAATCAAGCTTTCATGAGTCCTTTGGTGTCAAGGTTTCCCAAAAATCCATCCTTCAGGTTAAAGCTGTGGTGCAGCTCTGCTGCAATAAGCAGATGCTAAAAATAGCCTCAGTGGTCCAGCCAAGAAATACTCTTTCCCTCCAGTGAAAGAACCGTGGTTGCAACATGCTCTGTCTCTTTCTTTGTTCTTCTTTTCCTCATTTGGAAACACAGAGAGGGTAGCAGCAGTAGAGAGAAGACTGGTGCTGATGTTGCCATATGCCAACACGTATAAATTGTGCTTTCTCTCACTGTGAAGATGGTGCAGAGTGTACTGTGCAATGTTAGGATCAGGGTTTCTCCTATATGTGAACTAGGCAGGGAGTAGATTGAACCAACCATACCACAAGTATGACCTGAGAGAACAAAGGTGATGACATGTATTGGGCTGCATTTTTACTATCAGTTTCCCCAAGATACTTACGCCTCATTGAAAAATGCACAGTCATGTTTCCAGAGGTTTCAAAAACCTCTGATCTGCTGTACTGCTCTACACATTTAGTCTAATATTGACTTCATCTAAAATGAACATTAGTAGAGTACCTTGCTGTTTCGGAATGATCTCTCCCCCCTTTTACACGCTGCTTGGTGTAATAGCCAGTATCTACAGAATGAAAGCATTTAACTCCAATCAATGGGATTTATGGCTCCTTTAAAAGGCAAAGGTGTCTTTTCTCTCTTGAAAGTGCTGTTTTGGCTGTCTTCCAACTTAGATCGGACCAATAGCTATGTATGATGAATTGTTATTATCTTGGCTGCCTGCTTAGGATTCACACTTCTCTCCAAGTTTGAAAAGGCTGCAGCATCTTCTTGCATTAAGCAGTAGTCAAGCGGATTTAAGCAAAGTTTTACCTGCCAACTGTATGTCATGTCTTAGTCTGCAAGGATGAAACCAGACAAATACAAACCAAACAAATGCAGCTAGAGCTCGGGATTTATTGGACAGCTTACACACATCCCGTCTTTACCATCCCAAGCCTCTGTTCCCTCCCTCTGTTATGTATGCCTCTTGAATTCTAGACAAGAAATTTTCATGAAGCCATTAGACAATGAGTTTTCCCCCCTTTTTTCACAGATTAGCTCACACAAGCAGAATAAATTGGGAGCAAGTGTCAAGGAGTGAGCACTGTCTGGGTTAACAACAATTTTCTCTCTGGTCCTTCTCATGCGTAGGAGAGGGGGGAAGGAATGTACATCAAGGTTAATGCCAAGAAAATGGAGTTGTTTTATCAACTTCAGGACTGCTTTTTTAGGTAGTTGCTGCTGACTTTGACATTGTGGAGTTCATTTATGTCAATGAGTGATATATGGTATTCTTTCCTTAAAACCTTTTGCATATGGGTGGCTGATTCAAAAATCCCAAACGTCGTGTAAGTTAATAACATGACATTTTCTCTATTGAAATATGCGATACATGGAAGAAGATGGATGATGTGCCACAAATACAGTACATGCATCCAAGTGTACATGTTAACTGTATTCATACCGCTGAATCGTCAATGACGGCCAGCATTTGTGATTGGATTATCTATCAAAGAGGGCGTTTGACAGGATATTGTGCTGCCTGTTATTGCAGGGTTCTGCATGCTAACACACTAAGGTTTTTAAGAGGGAGTATGCCATTTTGTTTTAGTGATAGACTAATTAATCTGTCTGCTGATAATCAGCATTTTGAGATAATCGGCATTGTGTGATGCCTGCACTCACAAGGCCCATAAATAAAAAACGTCTGCAGACACATCTGCTGTGGAATGATGTTACCGCTCCCCCTACTTGTTTTGGGAAGGTGGTGAGAAAGTTAGTTTGGAGCCCTGTACAATAACTGTAAAAGTTTGCCTAAATTTTTCTCATACTTTTGACGGTCCAATATTAGCCTTTCACAGGTGTATGAGTCTATGAGTCTATCAGTCTATCATATGTGATATCCAAAATGCACCCATTTGAAACCTTTGTTTTTTAACAGAACATTATGCTGATTGTTTTTGTTTGTTTGTTTTTCTTAATTCAGGTTTAATATATACATATATTTTGCTGCGTTTGTCCTTTTTTAAAATTTTTTTTTATTTATAGCTATGTGTAATTATTAAAAATACAGGTAAAAGTCTACTGTCTTAGTACCCTGATATCATTTTGGAAAATAAAGTTTATTGTTTAACTGAAAAATATTCTGCTTCCATTAGCTTGCATATCATTGTCACAAGTGTTAGCCACTTTTGAGGATATCTGTATGAAGAATATCTTTTTTTATTACTTCCTAACATTGGTAATGACATTGGCACCCAAAATCTAGTATTGATCAGGCCCTACTTTTGATTGGCACTATATATCAGCCATCAGCTGCCCTGCTCTCTAGAAAGTGGCATTGGCAGCAGTCATTGAAAACCCTGAGTATACAGTACAACCCTGAGACAAATGGCAGCCTGTAAAAAAAGACAAACGCACTTGCACAAATAAAAGGGGCAGAAGTTTACTGAATAGATTTTATAATGATGAAATAGATTTTGAATGAAATAGCGACCCTAATGAGTCAAAATCAAATTGGATGATTTATGATGTATGTCACTCTTATAGTGACATACTGTACATTGGTTTGGGTTCTGACTTTTAACTCCCTCTCAGCGGTGGGGATGAAAGGTGGAAGGAGTGAAGGCTGTTGAATGACCCAGAAAGCTGCAGGAGGTGGGAAGCTATAATCAGCTTCACATCAGTCTGAGGCTCAATACTATACAGTGTCCTCCTGTAACTCTGCTGTGCAGTTGTTAGATGGAAAATGCACGTAGCGGGGATATGGGACTCCCGAATATGAGATTTCATTATCTGATAAGGGAAGATTGGACTTTCCCAGCAAATGTGTTTATTGTGCTCAGGAAGTAAATAGGGAAGGGAATGCTTACAAGCTACACCAGTATGAATGTGCTCATATCATATAGTGTTTTGCTTTTGACTGCTGCTGTCATTCAAGTTCTCATCTCATCAAGTTTGAACTAGTTTACAGTGTGCTATTTATGTCTTAAATTAGAAAATATGTGCTGACAGTATAAAAAAGAACATATTTGAATCTATCCTTGCATGTAAACACAAATACTTCAGGAGTATATAGTCCTTGAAGTGCCACAAATATTAGATCTAAGTGCCTGAGATAGCATGAAGCTGCGAATAGGTCAACAGTGAAAAACCTTTTCTGTTTCTCCCTGTAATCTTCTTGCTGTAAAATACTGCTGTTTTCCTACAGTAAGTGCTGGAGTTCATTGAAGAATAAGTGAGCAATAATGAATTACTGCACGCTGCTTTTGAAATGACAGGAAGTGATTCAATTGATGCTGAATTATGTTTGCGTTGCATGCGATGTGGTTTCTTCAAGAGCCTTCATTTTGTGCTCAGTGAAGGGATTTGCCCCACTGCTCAAGAATGTCCTATTGTTATTGATAGGAATGCTCATTCGCAATCCATCATGGTGAATTTGTGAAAAAAAAAGAACAATATTTTAATAGAAACTTACCATAAATTACATCAAATCAGACTAAAATTTAACAAGTTTAGTAAAAATAAATTAGTATTTATTGAGTGCTTCGTAGTTTTTGGGGAATGTCAGGATTGATTTTGAAAAGGGAGTGGGGTCCGGGTTTCTGTCTATAGACTGTGCTTGGGAGCTCATTTGCCTAATCTTGGGAACTAGAGTGGAAGCTGTGTATAATGAGGACTAAGGCTTGTCTGGGATGGCGATGTGGGGTTGGGGCTGCGGGGGAGGCGAGGCTGAAAGACATGAAGGTATTAATCGGACAAAGGGGCAACCGAGAAGTTTATGCAGAGGGAGAACGCCTGTGGAATGGTCAAGCATTTTTGCATTTTGACTGCCTTTGTGCAAGTGCAAATCAAAAGACAGGAAAAGAGTGCGAGAAAGGACAGAATGCGGGGATGCTTTCAAGTTTTTCCGAAGGCTCCTCTTGAAAACTTTTTGTCCATGTCAGAGCAGCGGGGACAGGCTGTGATGTTTCAGACCAAGCAATGTGCAGATTTCCAAGAAGGATGAATCCTCCAGAGCATGTTTATGCTTCGTTGAACTTGAAGAAAGGACCAGTTATAACTGCCATCATAATAGAGAGTATGGTTACTCTCTCTACGTAACTGCAAACTTTCATAAGTTAACACAAATAGAATCAGAAATTAGGGAAGATAAATGGTTCAGTGGTGTTTTATTTTCATGTAGGAATACATGATCATGCTGGTCAATGTCAAAGCTTCAAACCTAAAATGTAAATGAAAAAGGGTCTAAAGGAAGATGTTGCCTGGAAGGTCTTCAGTGCATAATCCTGTCGTGCATGAGAGGATTTCCTTACGTGGTTTATTCATCATATTTTAGAAAAACTACATAATGTTTCTGATACATTCAGCCAGAGTTAGACAATATAATTGTTTGACAGATTTTTTACATTTCAATGACGAAGTAAAACTCAGAAGTAACAAAAGTAGGTCTTCTGTCATGTTCATTAATGAAATTCCATTCTTCACAAAGGAATACAAATACTATAAATATTTGTGCAAAATTCCTTCCTAATTTATCTAAAAATTATAATATTTTCGCACTGTAAATCTTAACCTAATCTCATGACCAGGTGTTACAGTAACTGACTATTTTCCATCACTGACTGAATTTTGACGTTAAAATCTGAAGGCCGACCTACATTTTGACAGATAAAAACACGGGTCATCTACCGTAATGTTAAGTATTTCATACACAACACTGGCAAACAGAGTACATCGTGGAGGTAACTAAATCTATTAAAGAATATTCTCTTCTGAGCATGTGCACTGACCTCAACACGTACTCAACATGTCTTGCTATCTGGGTGCTGATAGTACATTTAAGGACTACTCACTGGAGGTTTTGGAGTGCATCTGTGACCGCTATAGTTCAGATGCATGTTGCAGGATTTCCTCCTGGTGACGCAAGTGCCTGCAGGATTTGGAAACCACAAAGACTAGTTCAGTTTAAGACACAATGGCCGTCGCGTTTCAGTGCCGTCCGCAGTCACTGCAGAAAAAACAAAAAAGCTCTCCTTTGTGTGGGGTTGACATGAAAAGTGACTGCCAGATTGGTTTCTTGGTTCATCTTTTCTCCATGCTGTTCTAAATTCATGATCTGTGAGTTTGTTCGGTATATTAAATAATCTATAAACAGGCTTTAAAAAATGAAAATGAAAAAGACAGGTAATTATAGATTATGACAGAATTTTTCTGACTATGTCTGACAAAATGATGGACAATGACAAAAACTAATTATGATCATAACTTAGAGAAATATTCTTCAATGAGCTTTATTTTGAAGCTGGTGGAGCGGAGCTTCTTGTTTTTAGATTTCCAATTTTAAACCCAAGACTCATATCCTCTCAAGACAAACAGTGAGTCTCAGCATCATGCTCAAGCTGTTTTGTTTCAGTGAGTTATGCAGGCTATTTGCCCGTGTGTACATCTGCTTGTGTATAATTAAACACCATTTCTCACTTAGGAATGTCTCAAGGGCCATAACAGGCTCCACAAACATGCAAACACACAAACGCTCCTTCCTGTGTGTATTGACACATGCACCACACTATCTACACCAAGATCACTGTCAACCTAATTTTGTAATGATACGGGCATTATCCAGTGTAATCTGGCAGTAAATTAATTACAACCCACAATCCCTCATTCCCCTCTGCACTCCCTCAGGAGATGACCACAGTTGCACTCATCAGGCTGGATGTCAGTGACAACCAAGAACACTGAAAACAGCCTATGACTGAATATTTAAAATCCTATACATTTTCCTGCATAATAGCATAAATTCAGTAGTGGTAAGTCATATTATAGGAACACCCACAAAGCATACAGAATCAAAGAGTCAGAAAAATCCTCCAACCATCTAACCTTGGCGAGGAAAAACCTGATCAAATATTCAGTTTGCTGTTCGTTTGCATAAAATCTGCCAAAGGTGTGAATGCATTACTGTGTTGTGTCCTATTGCCAAGGTCAGCGTACATTTCAAAGTAGCCCACAACTTTCTGAAAATTAATTCAGCCTCATAAATAACAATTAATGGCAGGCAAGTTTGACTTTGCTGTAATTAGTTCTAAACGATGCCCTTAGAAAATATGGAGGCTGTTGTTTAAACATGACATTGGAAATCTTATTAAAGCTTAAGGGTGAAAGTGGTTTTTAATTGATGCAAATGTAATCATTGTCAGTTTGTGTACTCATCAAAAATTTGGACGGTGTTTGAGGGAATGAGAGGCAGCATTGTCCTTCAGTAAATTGTTATTTTCTATATCCTTCTGTGCCCAGAAAGGATAAAATAAATCTGTTACATCCCCAGATTTGTCTCGGTTCCGTTTTGATGGTTTTGTACTTGAAGACGCCTTAAGTTAGCAGCACAAAAATGTGGGAAAGAATACAGTAACGATTTTCTTACTCAGCTTCAGGGTATTGTAATGGTTGTCTGCATGCACCAGGCTGACAGAAAGCCCTCCTCTGAGTCGGCCAAGTAATCCAAGATTAAAATGTATATACACCCATTATCAAGAAAGAGCAAGAGAATAGGCCAGGCACCCTGAGTGCTGAGTACACACACAGTCACACACACACTCTCACACAGGGACACAAGGTCACAGTATTGGGCTGGCAGAATGTGCTCAACGTATGCAGGCACACACCCCAGCAGGGAGAATACACAGGAAAATTAATGCGCACACACACTCTCTTCCAGAGATAAGCTGTGGCAGCATGTCGTCGGGGGAATTTGGCCATCCATATCATCAAAAAAAGAAGGCTCCATTAAATTTTAAGCGCCTCAAGAGCTGAGGCTTATAGACTATGACATTATATTTGTAATTTCTGGTATTTATTTGCGGCTATCTCAAGGAAAGCAATACAAAAAAAATGTTCCCCGTAACTTTTCAAGCATTTGACTAAGTGACTGTAGTGCAAAACAAAGATAACACAGGCAGAGCTTTAGCTACCTCCATGGCACTCTCACTTCAGAGAGCTGCATGCTTTGCATACAAGAGCTGTCTGACAGTCTGGCAAAAAGGATCTCCTGGAATAATTGACACAGGGAACAGAGCCAGACGGGCTGAGGCTGACAGGAGAAAAAAAAAGAGAACTTGAAAAGTTTACTCTGGATATCACTTTGTTAGTCAGGAACACATTACTGTGATCTCTTTGTCTTCAGCTCTTCTCTTGATGTAAAGTTTTACATGTCAGACCAGTCAGTAGTTGCAGGTGGAAACTTTTGCGAGGGGGCTGCGGAGTGATAAAGTGTTAATTCTCTGAAGTCTTTCACAGTGAGCAACACCGGTTCTTGTTGGCGGAGGAGAACCTTTGTCCTCAAAAAATCAAACAAAGCAAACAAAGCAGCGTGAAAGAATTAAATAAGCCACAGCAGATTTCACTGAGGCTGATTTTTATAGAAGAGCTCATCAACAATAATAGTGCATGAAGTCCTTCAGTCAGACTGACAGTGTAACAAATAGGGTTGGATACCAAAACCCAGTGTCAATATGGCACTATATGACTGTTACCTATTGGACCAAATTGCGATACCCAACCATAGTAATAAGTAGGGGTGTCACAATTTCAATATTAAATTGAAAATCAATTGAAATGAGCTTTCATTTTCGATAATCAAAATCAAAGGCAGAATCTGTGATTCCACTGGCACTTTTTCTCTCCACCCCCACCTACTTTAAAGATGACACAGAATAGCGTACCATTATATCACATTATATCACACCGTTATATTACAGATGATACCATATAGATATACCATATATATTTTTAATGAATCCTGTAAATGACAGTTGTCAGGGCATAAAACCAATGATCCATTGATGTTTGAAAATCAAGACTTGATAGTCTAAAGGCATAGCTGTCAAAAAACCCAAAACATGACCTTAAAACTGGATATCAAATCGAATCATGGATTTGAAGAATTTTCACACCCCTAGTTGTATTTGAGTGTCATATAGGTGTCTGGACACAGTCCTAGTGTTCTGTTGAGCCTGTACAGTTCCAGACACATTTTTGCAGATGTGGTTAATTACGTACCGCTTTGGACAATTAGTAAATGAGTCTGACAGTAACCTCCATGCATTAATCACAGTAAATTACACAGAGGAAGGCGCAGCACAGAGGTTCAATTAACCTTTTAGCCCTCGTCTGAATGTGGCGGATGGGGCTGGTTATTCAGTGAGGGCCGGAACACTCTCAGGTCACCGGGGAGAGAGAGGCACCCGGTTGCCACAGACGACTTGTCAGAGTCGTGCAGTCAGTCCCTCCCTCCAGCAGCCAACACTGTCCTCACCAGGCCCAGTCCCCACCCTTGGGAATCATGGAGCTGTCTGGAAATCAAGGCGACCTTTGTGTCTTGTGGTTTTCGCGCAGCTGCGGTGGCATTTATTTCCAAAGGAGTTGTGCCACAATCCTCGTATTTATTTTGATTGAAGTAGTTGATGGTTGTAGCTGACCTTGCGATAACCACCAACACAACCCGGCGACTCTCCGGAGAAATCAGGAGCCAGTGTTGGGGACTTATATGGCTATCTCGACTGATCTGTGATATCTTTAGCTTGCGGTGATTGGAAATATGAAAGACTTTTCTGTTGGTGGTTTGGCTGGTTGAGTGTGTCTCTAAGAGCAAAGGGTTTCAAATTATTCTTTGGCTTCTGAAATGTAGTAGAAGCCGCAGAATACATGCTTCATGCAGTAAGCCAATTTTGTTAGAAACTTTTGTTTTGATCCCTGATGGCTTGTGGCTTTGAGAGTAAATGAGTCACATTAATCCTTAACAACTATCACCTCATTGCCCTATAGAGGAAAGATACTGATACACTGATTCCAATGAACTAGCAAACTCTGAGGCTTCAAGGGGTAACTTCAGCATTTTCTTTTTATCTGGTCCCTATTTTCTCAGGTTTTTGTGTCTAATTTTGAAATTGGTCTAGGATCAAGGGTGACCACTGTAGCCGGCTGAAATGAAACTGAGCTACAACCTAATATCTCCGGGCAACTGTGCTACGTTAAAGTAAGTCTACTAAAAGTGCTTATTTTGCCACTGACAGGCACAGATTGTCCTTTTCATAGTGTCTGCCAACAATATGGAGAGGACAGAGAGACATTTTTTACAGATACACTTTTTGTTTGCCAGAAACAGCAGTTTCATTGCCAATCTCACCAATCTAAACAGACTCCCTTTACAAAACGCTAATTTTAATATATATGTTATCAGAATAACATATAATGTTATCAGACACTTACAATAACAATCTCAGCCATGTCCATGTCAAAATCAAGTAGTTTTAGTGAACGTACTTTGATGGTGTGCAATTGCTTGGAAAAATTACACTGTAGCTTAGATTCGCTTCTGCTGGCTGCAGCACTCTCACTCAATACTGGACCAATTTCAAAAACTGCTGTCCCCACTAGTCACAAAAGCATGGGAACATAGGGTCCAGTTAGAAAAATACTGAAGTTACCCATCAAATATACGTGAGTGTTTCCCATCCATTGCTATCCTTGCTGGTGGCTTTTAAATCGGCGTGTTTTCGCAGTCGGTCGGCTTGGTTAACATTTACCTTTAATAACACATATCAGCAGGTTTTTATGCTACCCTGGGTAATACTGTATGTCTTGATATACTACTCTCTTGCTTTCTTGCACTTTGTCATGGAAGGAATGCAACCGCTGGGCGTCAGACCAGAGATGTAATCTGAGGATATCACATTAACACTCAGTATTCCTTCACCCCCATTCGGCATTCATTCTTTTTTTCTTTTTTTCTTTTTTTAACATGTAGTACCTTTATTTGTTGGATTTACAACCTGACCTGAGCAAATGGAGAAATGTTCAGTGAGACAAAGAGAGAAAGAAGGAGACATACTTTCCTTTCTCCTCCTGCCATGAGAAACAGACAACAGAAACAGACAAATGAAGAGCCAGAGACAGAAGAGGCACAGAGACAGATAAATGAGGAGGAAATACTCTCCACTGCTGCTGTTGAATGTGTTCCCGGAGACGAGCCGGCACAGTGCTGCCTCTGTCCTGCCTCGACCAGTCCAGTTTGTGCTTGGTGGTTGATGCTGATGTTTCAGGATTGATTCGTCTGCATTCAGCAGTGAGGCACCCCACACAAACAATGAAACAGGCATGCGGCCCTAACACGCTGCCCTCTTGTTTCCGACTGCCCAGTGCCCCTGTGAGAACCAGTGGTCACATGACCTGGCGAGTCATTGCACAAATGGAGGGGGACTCTGGAACTGTTCCCCCCTCTGGCGGTCCCCCTGAAATCCCTGCTCCCCTGGGCCCACAGTTCTCTCTCGCACACATGCTAAACCCCTATGCGCTAATGCCTTTCTGTTGTGCCAACACACATACAAGCAGGCACACACACATCATCTCAACTCATTACACAGACACATGCTCTCAACTCGCATACACAGTCACTCATTCATACACCTATATGTATTAAAGTTGTCAAAAGTATCAATACTTCAATATAGAGCTGCAACGACTAACCCATTATGGATCGGTTATTGAATTAACTATTTTGATAATTGATTCATCTGTTTGAATAATTAAAATAAAACATTAAATTTGCTTGTAGCAAAATCAATGACTTTTTCTGTACCAGCACTTTGTGCGAGTTGTTAATAACAAAATAAAATATGAATCTGATTTGGCCTGCCTAGGATTTTTTTCTTTTTGGCTTGGTATTAAAAGACATATCAAATATTGTTTTTTTAAATGCTAGTTTTAAATTGGGGTTTAAAATTTTGGTATCGTGACAACTTTATGTAAACACATTGTGCCCAATCCACCCATAACTCTTAAGTGCACATGTATACATGCACAGCCAGTCGGCCACCCACATGCACAACAGGCACGACCGACAATAAAACACAATCCTGGGCTCGCAGATGCCTAAAGGAACACGACCCTTTGTCATCCATACTGGGACCTTTTCCTCCAGGGGAGGAGCACCATTCAAGGTCGAAACATGATTTTAGCCTTTAAACCTCTGTCCCGAAACATTAAAGGGCCTCACACAGACACTCACTCACGCACGCACATCAAGCCTTACTTCCCGTTCTTTTATCCTCCTCATGTCTTTCTGTCTTCCACACTGCAAAAAACACATAATCCAGTTAGACTCCTGAGTCTTTATTTTTTCTAGAATGAATGAAAAAGTATCTCTTCACTACCCAAGCTTTAATCGTTTTTTGTCAATCAATTTTGTTTTCGGAAAGGTTTGTTCAAATTACATGACATTTTCTCTGAGAAGTGAAGTATTGTGCTGATTTGACAAAATTGCTGACAAAAATACATCAGATACAATGAAAACTTCATTTTTAAACACACTGAGTTTTTATTTTCACATTTTGGTCCAGACAGATGTGAAAGTTATTGATCGATTGAGTTGTTTACGCTGCCCCTGGCAATTTCACAATTTGATCTGACCTTCACTAGCCAGATATCATGTAACATGATGTCACTGTATGTTACTTTTAGAAACCCAGCCGGTCTGTGATCCCTTTTATCAAACAAGTTCTTACTCACCACTGTTTAGAAGGAAGTTCATAGTATTTTTGTACAAACATTACACAAATATTTTATTCAGGAAAGGTTTGTTTGTCTCAAGTTTTCTGCAGGTCCTTAACAGGTCATAAAAAGTCTAAAATCCAATAATCTGAATTTTTGGCCTTAAAATGTCTCAAAATGTCTCGGATAGTATTTTGACAGGTCTTAAAAATTGATTGAATTATGAAGTTAATGTTCTTTTAAAATGTTTTTTGGAAGAAAGATCACTGTAACAACTACAAAATGAAACCAAAATTGAACCAATAGCCACTATTGGATACTATATTTGTACTTTTTGTCAGTATGGATGTGAAGTAGATCTTAAATTACATTCATAATGGTTTAAAAGGTCTTTAAAAGTATTAAATTTAACTTGTTAAGACAATACAACCTGTCTCTGTTAAAGCTCGATGTGCTTTTTTGTCTAACAGCTTCATTTTTTCATTTGGGCTGATGTTAAAAAAAGAAAGTAGAACCGAGTGCGGCTTTTTAATGGGCATTTTTTGCAGTGCTGGACTAGCAGCCCCCACCACCATCAACACTCTTGTTGCCGCTCGGCTGGAATTCCTCGCGGATCACTGCCCGCGCCCTCTTTATTCCCATTCTGTGCCTCCTCCGACACCTGGCCGTTGCCCCCCCGGTCCTCTCTGCCCTCTCCCTGCTCTCCCCTCTGGCCCCCTCATTAATCGGTCCTGATATTGATGGGAGCTGAATGCTGGCAAATGACTGCCTGTGAAGCCACCTCGTACACCCGCTTCTCACCCTGCCTGCAACCACATACAGGCTTGATTAGCATGCCAAGCGTTCACCACGCCTGTGAATCAGTCCCTCTGTGCTTCAGCTGGCTCAGTCATTCACTCTGTCTATCCATCTATCTGTTTATCTATCTATCCATCATTTTGTTCCTCTCGCTTACTTCCCACGTCTGCTCTTGTTCTGTTGGTTTTCAAGTCTCTCCTGGCAGCCTTAATGTTTCACTTTTGTGCCTGTCTCCAGTGTTCCTCTTTGCCACCTGTTGATGCCTTTCTATCAAGAGGCTTTGTAAGATCCCATTGAAAGGGTTTTCAAACTGAAAAGACATGGATGTATATATACACACACACACACACACACACACACACACAACCCATCTCCTGGTCTTTCACACACAAACACACAAATGGCAATTAAGACTCAATTCAAGATCCACAAAGTGTTCGCAGACCCAAAATATCAAACATAAAATGAAAGCCTAAAGTTGAGTTTGAACCAAAATATTTCTCATCCTCAATGAAGCTTGAAGATACGCACAATCAATACACGCTCCGGTCATTATGTGGTTTCTAATGAACAGATTCATACATACATAGTTTAAATAGCTCTTCATAATACCCTTGAAGCTGAGTAACACACCATCATGCCCACACATGTGAGAGCATACAGTAAACACATATTGTCCGTAGCGTTCAGATATTGACACCCTCCAAAGAACTGTAATTTCAAGGAACTCAGGGAATGTGAACACTGCAAACCTAGCGATCAATTCAAATTAATTACTTAGATCTGACTTTTTTTTGTTGTTGTTGTTTTTTTGCAAAAGAACAAACAAAGGCATCACAGATATCATGTTGTACAGAAGTAAACATGGAGGCCAGTGAATTCAGCTTTTACAATGTCATTTATAAGCTCATGCAGTGGAAATCAGTGAATTCGTGAGCAGATGACGAGGACATGTGAAGTGAAAGTAAATTCCAATATGACTGTTCAGACTGAGGTTGCATTGCAGAAATCAGATCTGTTTATGATTTAGGACCACATATCAAAGTGGTGTATGGGCAAAAAATCTGATTTGGACCACTTTTGCCTGCAGTCTAAACGTAGCCTTAGAGACACTCTTCTACTTTTTTCTACATAAACTGTTTTACTTGCATGACACTGTCTGATTTTCTGCACATTCCCCTTTAACTATCAGTGTCATGGCTTTGCAGAAATCCCCTCTCATCTGAGGCCCGATGTGTAATAACCTAGGAATGAGATTGTTTTTAAGTGAAGCTTTGATGGAACATCTTTATTGGCTGAAGAGATCATCAGATAAAATGTTTTGCTATGACCAAGAGAAAAACACACCCTTACTCACCATGAGATTTAATAAACTGTATTTGCTCTTAGAAAAGAACAGAGCCATTGTTGTGATTTTTTTTTTTTAACTGCAGTATGAGATTTGATTTTAGCTACAGCCAGAACTAAACCAGGAGGAACAATCTTAGACACTGTTGCTGTTGACTGCAATGCAACCCAGTTGTCAATATGCAAAAGAAAATTAATTGCCAACTATTTTGACAGTCAGTTAATCATGTCAGTTATTTTTCAAGCATAAATGTGAAAAATTTGCTGATTTCAGCTTCTTAGATGTAAGGATTCGTTGCATTTTTTGTCAATCTATGACAATAAACGAGGAGTCTTTGGGTTTTGGACTGTTGGTTGGACAACAGAATAAATTTGAAGATGTCACTTTTGGGCTCTGAGAAATTGTGATGAGCATTTTACAGACATTTTACAGATTTTACAGACTAAATGAGTAATCAATCATGGAAATAATCAGCAGATAAATTGATAATTGCAATAATTGTTAGTCGCTGCCCTAGCTTCCAATGTTTAGAAAGTTAATATTTCTGTTGTGTTGCAGAGCCTTGAATGCCTGGATGGTGAGACAACCCTGTCTGTGATCGTGTAGTTCAACAGGTTTATCTCCTTTCTGATAACCAGCTCCCTTTATGATTCCCTCCTTGCTCCTACAAGACAATGCTATCTTGACTAGGGGGAATGGAGTCATCCCTTACTGTTAATGACATGCTGCCCATCACACCTCAGCGCCCTGCTGACCAGTTACCATAGCAACAAGCGGCTGCTCTGGTATGTTGACAAGTCTTTTGCTTTCTGAGGCCTGACTTTGAGCCACACCAGGCAAATCACTCACACAGACAAATATTCCCCTCCCTTCTCCCTCTCCTGGGCAGCACTATCTGCTGCCATTACTCTCTACTAGCTCTGTTTGGATGTCTTCCTCCTGTGCTCACCTGTCAGAAGTGGTCCTTGGTGCTGAAATATGCCTTTTGTCTTTTCCCCGTTGGAATGAAACCATAAAGTCAGCCGCAGACAGAAGTTTGCCGTCCCTTTTTACGACTGCTCTCTCAAAAGCAATCTGTCTTTGATCTCTGTCATGAGTAAACACCGTGATAGGAGTTAAACCCAAGGTCGAACAGACGCAGAAAACACTTATGCGTTTTAGCTGTTCAGGAGATAAGGGAAACAAAGTACTCTGTCAGGCTAAGTGGCTGTAATGGCTACAAAACAAACACACGGAGGGCCTGCTGCCTTTAGAGCAAAGAAGGACTTTGCATTCCACAGAGAACCACAAAGCATCTCTGGACTTAACTTGAGCCAGACACTGTTTGTTTACTTTGCAGGTTGTATTGCAAACATTTATCTGGTTCTAAGGGTGAAAGGCTAAGACTTGTCTACACCTTCCTGTTCCTGACATACTGCCACATAAGGCAACTTGTTGTGCCTGTTACTGCAGAGGATGGCATCCTAATAGGGGAAATGCATATTGTACAGCCAATAATCTTTAGTTTCCTCTGACATTTGTTGTGTAATTACAAGGCCAAACAAAGGGAGCAGAGAATTTCTCATTTCTTATTATTCCTCTTCACTTTCACAGCCCTCCCCTTCTAGTACTATTTTTTTTTCCCATTTTGACCTTAAATTTAGACAAAAGGCCTCTTAACAATACACCCTCTCACTTAGTCTCTACCAAAGTACCGTTTATCAACACATTGAAGCTCAAATCTTTTTAAAAATACACTTTATTTCTGAAATAGTTTTTTTCACAACAGAAATAACAAAGAATAGACATGACAAAATATGTGCAATGACTCAAATGTACACAAAAGGATTGGGGCTCAGAAATCCATGAGTCCATGAATCCAAGACCATGTGAGGTCAAGGAAGGCCCAAGACAAAGACCAGAAAACTAAAATCTGGCAGATCAAAGCACAGTACATACAGTACAGTACCCACAGTCGGATACAACCCTGTATCACAAGGAGACCATCAAGGATTAGATTTTTCTGCAACCAATGGATAAATGAAAACTTTGTCAACTAAGACTGTTCTCATTAGGGCTGCATGATTAATTGGTATTTTATTGAAATTGCAATATGGCTTTCTACTATTTTCAAAGCAGGAGTTACAATATTTGTTAAAGTCAAAATGTATGTCAATTTTTTTTTAATTAATTGTTTGACATGAAGAAGCATAAATGGACAATTCTGAGAGATTCACCACACCCCTGATTTGCCTCAGAATGTTAAATGAGTTATGTAAAATAAAGTCATTCTTTAGTTTGATTGGTAGATTTGGCTCAAAATGTTTTTGACTGCTGCCGCCAACCCCTAACATGTCTGTATTTCCCCTCTTAGGAGATATAGATTTGTGTGTGCATGACAAACTCTCAAAGACACGGAGTACAGTTTTGCTGCAGAGTGCCCTATCTATAAAATATTGATGAGTCCGCTTGTAAAGGTGTTATAATTTTGTTAAACAAGGACTCAAGTTAATTATGATAATTTAAAACGATTCATAAAATGTATCATTGTGTTCTTGTTGTGTGCTCAGTAATTCAAATTCTTGTCACTTTTATGGAACAGTAGATGACCTCATTTTGTCCTCGAGGACTTTAAATTCTAAAAAATACACTTAAAAGAATTTAATTTGCTCTGGCTGGCCCCGATTTGAGGTGAAGAGTACACAGTAACGTTGTGAGGACGGACACAGGTCATGAAAATGAGTCTTGTGTTTTTTTTTCCTCATATAAACAGAGTCTGTAAGGCAGTGCTGTCCTTCTTTACTTGAGTCTCCTACATCTTTTCACTCAATTTCCTCTTTTCTCTCCCCACTCTCATTCAGTTTCATTCACAGCTGACCACCATGAAACCATTAGCTCTCTGTTTGTGCTCCACTGGTATCCAATATCTCCCAGTTTATGTTAGTTTGACTAACAGAGGGTCCTTAAGGTGCCTTAATGGTTGGCCAACACGATTTCCATTGTGCTGTGCAGTCTGTGATTAAGAGGATGTTGATTGCCGGGGCTTTAGGGGTGCCTGTACTGTAAGTGATATTTGGGTTATTCCGAGGCCTGTTGTCGCTGTGCGTCTGTGTGATTGGATGCAGTAATGGTCCCAGCAGTGCAGCAGGGAGGCAGGCAGGCATGTGGCTGAGGTCCTGCCTTCCACTGCCTCCCATTCTCTGCTTTATAGACCTTCAGGGGGTCATGAACCCCTCCATAACTCTTCCAAACCCAGAGAGGGAGAGGAGCTAGCTCACGGGCCTGGAATCCACCAATGTGCCTTGCCTCCCGCATAATCCCTCCTCCTAGTTCCTCTGGTGAAATGTGTGATCCCTATGAGGAGAGGCAGGGTGGGGATGGACAGTGGTGGTGATCATTAAACAGTCACGGCTGTTAGGAGGAACACTTGCCTCCTCCTCGGGTCAGGGAGCACAGGGGACGAGAGCTGAAAATGGGGAGTCTTGTCAATGTGATAAAGCAATGTCAGGGATGGAAACAATAATAGGGCTGTCGCAGTGATGGAATTTCCCTTGTGGTTGTTTAGATTGGCTCAATAGTATGGTATGTGGAATTAGCGCCATTATTTTGTTTAATTTAGCAAATTACTGAACTATGATAAAGAAGTCATTTGGTGCTAGTGCTAGTCATAGTTACAAAGCATTGCAAATCAATTCCCGTTTGACCATTTCTTTTTTGAATTATTGTTTGCTTCACACACACACACACGCATACACAGACTGGTGACAAAGGATCACAGAGCAGTATAAACGTTCACAGAAAGCAATATGAAAAGATAGTTACCGGCTTCTGACCTACAACTCTTTATTTAGCTGGCTTTAAATGAGGCTTACTGTATGTTCACACTACCAGCGACATAGCTACAAAATGGCCAAATGTGGTCAGCTACATTGTCGCAGATTTGTCAGCAAAGTGTTGCGTAAGTCCTCGTTGACATCAGTGAGAATTTATGTGATTGTCAAACTGCCACAGTAGGTTTTTCTGTCATTGCTCACATGGTACAGGAATCGTGGGGAGACGAGAAGCAGAAGTGGCGAAACAAGAACATTTTATTGATTGACACATCACTGCATCATTGGAGTGCTGAAAAAAGTTGAGGCCAGCTCAACTTTGATTCATAGCGCCTCATGTCTAACAAGTGTTGGACACCAGTTTCCGGCTTCATGAGACTGACTTCAATTAAAAACGACTTGTAGGCTGATGCTTTGTCGCCGTAGTGTGAACATATTGTTAACGTTCACACAGTTTCTCATGTCTGTCAATATTACAACATTAGTCCAACATTGACCCAACTTGTGGTAGTAGCCCCTTTAGCTGCTTAACATTCTTACACTGAGTTTAACCAGTTAACCTGCAAAATAAACAGTAAAACAGTGTAAACATGGCAAAACTCCAAGAGTGTGGACTCGGATCACAGATGGCCAGTATCTCTGAGCTTGTATTGCTTGTTGAATATTTAAATTGATGCAGTCATTTAACAAGCATTGAAGTGTAAAACAAGAAGAAACATTGCAGTTCTTGCCAGTTGGCTTATCAGTAGTTCAAAATGATCAGTACTTCAAAATTGTGGTTATTGCTACAGCCCTAAACAGTATGTAGGAACCAGAGGGGAGAGGGGATGATGGAGATGAGAGGGGGTAGGGCTGCACAATTACAGTCATAATAAAATCACAATATTCGAATCACAGAACCAGAACCAAATCACAGTTTTGTTTTGTTTTTGTTTTTTAAAAAAAAAGGAAAACTGTATGAGAAAACAGCATTATAAGGAGGTACTGTAGTGCTGCATAGATGATTTGTTTGGTACAGACCTTAATAAATATCACATCATCATGATTTTAAGATTTTTTTTTCAATAACATTGTGATGCAAAACTAATAATTTCCACTAATCGTATTGCATATTGAAATTGTCATTTCAGTCAAAATAATTGCAATATGACTTTGTTACCAAATCGTGCAGCCACAAGAGGAGGTGGGGAGCAGAGAAGGAAAGAGGATGGATGAAAGTGGAGAGACAGAACAGAGAAGTCAGGTGGGGGCGAGAACAGAAGGAGAGATAAATTAGGAAAAGAGGAGGCCAGACATGGTGTCTATGCTGTACTGCTAAGTGAGAATAAATCATTACTCCTCTTTTACCATTCCTACATGACTGCAGGCATTGTAAAACACACATAAAGATACCCATTAATACACATTATTACACCCTAACATCTAGCCTCCCTCTTTCAGATGATAATACCATATCATCCGTAACGGCAGTATTTTATTGCAAGTTGCTCAACCGCATACAGCATCCTCTTTTTTTCTCTCCTACCTCCCAGCTTTTTAATGTGCATACATAATTTAAGGCCTCTTGTCTTAAGTATTATTCTGCCCCTATCATCGAGAGATGGAGAAGTGAGAAAATATGTTGGCTAAGTACATCACGCCATTGATTAACTAGCAGTAGGTCTGGGAGGTGGAAGAGCTGGTGTGTTTGTGTGTGTATGTGTATGTGTGTGTATGGTGGGGAGAGGAGGGTTGGGGGTTGCGATATCTGCCCAGACAGGGAAACATCTCTGATCTGATGACTTTCTTGGCAGACAGGCGGCATCGACTGGCAAAAGATCAACTCCCCCAGTTTGACCCTGTGATTCTCTCGCACATCAATAACACTGTTCGAATTCCTCTGCATGACACATAGACAGGGAATGTGTACCTGGGAACAGAAAACTAGTCATTAGGAGAGAGAAAAAGTGGTTCGTAGGTGGGTATGGTTGAATGAGTTATTATTCAGGGTTGTCACTTTCTTAACTCAGTGTTCATATGATTTATTTGTTGATTCCAAGGTGTCTTTTTGTGTAGACATTACAGGTCAAATGTGTTGCCAGTTCAATTAAACAGAACGTACTCCAAGCCTAAGGCATTTTTCTTGACTCATATGATAACACTTATGATGAAAGCCAGTAGATTAATACAGTTGCTGCCAGTTCACACTGCAGGTGTGCTTGAACACTAAGGGTTGTTCTGATACCGATACCAGTAGGGCTGGGCGATATGAACAAATCCAATATCATGATATTTTTGACCAAGTAACGTGATAATGACTGTATGTCAAAACTGCAACAAAATTGTAGAGATGACGAGAGATTTTTGATAAACAATCATCAGTGAGGTAGATATAATGACTTATTGTTGTGTTAAGGTAAATTACAGAACAGCTAGAACAGTCTGGGAAGTTCACAAAATGTCAAGACAGGAAATATTCTTACTCCTATTTTCCTTATTAAACAGAAAAATACAGCCGCACCCCTTCTGAATGCAAGTTTTTCTCCTTTGCCAGATGAAGACAAGCTTAAATCCCTTATTAACGCATCATAAAACGCACGTTATTACAACTAGAAAGAAACCAAATAGGGTTGAAACTCACCAGAAGTGTCTCGGTCAGTTTTTCCACTGTACAGACAATCACCAACTCTGGTTTAGTCAAAATAAGTCCTCAGTGTACTGAGGTAGATGTGAAAATATTTTGTCTGTACAGGCTGTTTTCCTCTCACTCATACCTTGGAGGCAGACCATTAAATAATAAAAATAAAATGACAAAAATTGTCCAGAAAAAAAAAAAAAGAAAAGGAAAAGAAAAATCACCCAAAAACCCTGCAGCAATGGAGTTAGCCAACAGCCAATAGCCAATATATTCCTCCAATTGCCCAGCCTTAGTATCTGTCTCATTTCCCTTAATATGCATGCATCTTCTAAACTTTGGCCAAGATGATGTTACTTTGGAGCATAGACAGTGCCAGTGCAGAGTTTTGAAAAACTGGCTGAAAAACTACACTAGCCATAATTTTTCACAGTCTTAAAACTGCCACGAATCACACCAAACAGATACTACAGTCACTAAAAACCTGTTTTAAATTGTTCTCTGGCTGTGGTGCTGACAGAACTGGTCAGACCACAACTGCTATTCCCACAACATATTATACATTGTATGAAATTATTCAGCCATTTATTCTCAGGACCAAAACAAAATGAAATACCCATATTGTATTTCGTATTTTCATTCTTGAGAAAGAACTATAGTGACTATGGCAGTTGTTATAGTTTATCAATACCTCTGAAAGAACAAACCAAAATCAGTTTAGGTCCAGGCAGTGCCACATATGCACAGAGTCACACAATAAATGCACTTCATAATGGTGCATCAATACACAGATGTGTGTATGAATAGAGATGTGTCATAGCATGAGTGTGCTCATGGAAATGTAGGCCTGTGTGCAGAGCAATATCAACAAGCGACTAGTCTTTGTTGAATAGCATATGGAGCATAAGCAATCAAAAGAGAGGCACAAGAAAGCTCATGTATCACTGAAGCTAATTAAAAGTTTTACTGTCTCTTGACTGCGTGCTGTAGATTCTACTTCATTTCCAAAAGCTGATTATTTGGGAACAAATTGCACAAGTACGGTTAGGATTCCTTGTTTGCATCCTTGATTGCTTGTAATCATAACTTAGCCTGAGACAAATACACACAGTTTTGCAGCAAAAAAAGAAAAACAGCTACTCATTTATTTAGATTTCGTGAAACATTTACAGCTCCAGATGAGTCACATTTATCATTCATTAAACACAAGGAAGTCTAAAGATCTTTTTACTCTCTCCCCTAGTACTTGACCCAGAAACTGGATCTGAGGGGGAAAAAAACAGAAAGCATGACACATGAGTTTATCTGTTTTTGAGACAGATTTGTTTGCTATATGATGGCATGCAAAAGCTAATTTGTCAAGCACATGGTGCAGTCTTCAGTTGTGATTTGCAGCAGCGGGATGTTGGCTAATCTAAAGCAACTGAAATTCAAAAGGGGTTAAATATAACTTAATGTTTACATCTGGCTCAAATAGAGAAACTCAAATTTAAATAAATACAGCTAAATTTATAAGATTGGTTCCGTGTTTTAAGGCCTTAGGCCTTCCTTGATGGCTGCTTTACATGAGAGATCATGCCTGAAGAGGTGTCTATAATAGGGAATTAATGGTCAATGTGGTCACCAGCCAAGGAAAAAATTAATTTTTAAGATGAATTAATTTGTATTTTCATGTGTTTTGCAATCAAATTCTAATGTCTGAGGGTTTGACTAATGCCTGGAACAATTACCACCCCTTAAGGTTCTTATACAGTGTACACATTTTTCACCACTACAATAAATAGGACTAACCATTGATATGGCTTGGCGAATGGAGATATTTCTAGCCCACTCAGCAAATAGAAGCCCTTGCCTCAGCTATGAGCCAGAAAGCTAATGTTATGCTAGCAAGATTCAAAGTCAATAACATTACGTACAGTTGACAAATATTATTTAACAGTATTTTTAAGAACTTACTGGCTATCCAGCCATATCACTTTCTTCAAATCAGTATCAAGATTTTCACTAACAAATGATTGTTGGTTGGTTGTGTGTACTGACGTCCCTAGCCAGTGCTAAAAAGGAAGTGTGGAGACTGGTCTGGCTAGAGTTCAGAGGAGCAGTGTGCATCTTCCAGTTTGTGTGTCAAAGTTGCTATTCTTTGGTGATCAGAGGATGAGGCACTGGTGTTGCAGTATATTGGAACGAAGGCTTTGACTTCATCCATGTTGCTATGGAAACACTTTCCAGTGCATTAATTTAGAACGGTGAATAGACATTTTCAGTGGAACTACTTCATAGGTGTCCATTATAAGGAATTAATTGACTCCTTACATCTAATTAGAGTCGTGTATTCACCCAGACCATGGTATAAAGTTAGATATCACAGATGACATTGTGGGTGACCCAGAATTATAATGAAATCTTTGCGTTAAGAAAAAATGATATAATTCATAATGTAATATATCTATTTATATTATTTTTGGTATTTATTATTTTGTAAAGGTTGCAGGCTATCTGTTATTTGATGCATTACACTTCAGAGATAGTGAATTAGTCATGGAAAGAGAATATTCCCCCTGCAATTAACATAATAAGGGAAGTGGAAACAGCTATCTTGCACATTTCCATTTCGTGAATATTCTTGGTCAAGCAGACAGCTGTGGGGCATTGCAGGGTGCTGGAGAATATTGTTTAGTTTCTTTTCATCTGAATGTTTCTCCATTAGAGTCCAAGTTTTGCAGTATATTGCTTCACTGATTTTAGCTTAGCGGGCTTCATTAATGTCTGGTTGTTACTATTCATACTGCATGTTCTACATTCACAATTCACTGTTTTCCAGACCTTTAATAAGGCAGAAAAATCCCTGTATATTTGGGATATTGTGGTCAGGAATAGGTCCAGTTATAATATTTATGATTTTTCTTGGAAAACACCAAAACCACATTAACAAATATGATTGATAGGATTACATTCCTTTCTTAGTTTGAGGACTCTGACTCACAAGAAATGTATATGTCAAGATGGCCAAAGAGTAAGTTACACACAGCCTTGTCCTTTACATTTACGATTATCTGCCTTGTTGCCATTAGTGAACAACTGGGGCTTCACTTTATGACTGAAAGGACATATTGTTCATTGATGTTTTTTAGTGTCCGACCAAAACGCAGTTCTGCCAGGGAGCTGCAGGTCAGCAGTTCAGCCTTATCACCAAACTTCAAATGACAAGAACCCAGGGCCTCTGCGCAGGAATTTACAGCTGGTTTTAAAGGATTTCTCAGAGGATGAAAGGCTCTTTAAAAGGATGTAGAATAGGTCATAAACTAGATTTGTTTGTCAGACTTTAATGACTTGACTTGGCACACATGATGTAGGAGGATGCAGTTTGACTAGATATCACATAGAGGGTGAATCCTTTTTATCAGCCAAACAAGGACAGGCTGTCACAATAAAAAGGGGTACCTATCTGTCATAGACACTAATGCGTGCACACAGATGGCTATACATCCACTATCTTTTCAAATCAAAGTTGAACTCTTGGGATACTGAAAAACAGCAGGCCAGTACCTATGAGTCTCGACTTTATTCATCTCCAAAGTGCTTTTTCTTGCTTTACATCTCCTTCACATTTTTCAGTTGGTGTCACCCACCTCCTTAAGTAACCTACAAGTTGCAGGAGCTGCCAATCAAAACTGTTGGCATGGAGATAACTGCTCCCTTGACTACCACAGACATCATCTCATGTAGGACAAATTAGGAGGGGAAATGGGTCCCTTTGCTCCCACAGTTCCAGTTGAGTATATTTGGAGCTGTGGGGAACATCTTGTCTTTTGGGCTAATACAAGCGTATCATAGTTGTACTGCTCCTACAGGGCCTGTAGCTGTGTGCACAACCTAATCAAGGACCAGGGAGAGTGAGAAAGAGACAAAGAAAATGAGAAAGACAGACAGAGAGAGAGAGTATGGAATTCCTCATGTGAAGCCGGGGACCACACATCCGTGAAATAAAGGATTCCTACATGTTCTGGCATGAGCTGTGTACATTTTTTAATCATCCACTTTTAACTAATGGCTTGTAGGCAAGGCGTGGGAGGTCTGCGATGATTATTTCCATCAAGTCAATTAGTAGTGGTATCTGAAAAGCTGTCACTTTGATGAAAAGTGATTTGTTCATCCCCGCCTAACTTTGCTGCAGGTATTTCCACCGCACTCAGAGATGAACATCACGGTGCTCATACGGCACTTAAAATGATTGCGTGGATAGATGAATGTCACTTGTGCGGCCTCTTTTTTTGAATCATACGCATGTTCTCTTCAGCTGCTGCTTATAAAAATGTGGGACCCACTTTTACAGAATTTTCCACTGCAGAATTTAAAATGTACTGATCTGTTAAACAGTTCTCAGTGGGTTGTCAGGGATTTGGGAAATATGGAAAGCATACTTATAAATCCTCTAGTCTGTGTTATTGGCCAGGTTTCTTTCACACAGCTCATGATTGGCCAGGTGACTATTCCCACTTGCAAATTTATTGCTTACATTGATGTCTCTCTGCCATGAAATATGGTGTCACTCAGAACTAACTACATTTTAATGGTGAAACTACACTAATGATACACCTACAGGTGCCACTAATAGCAAAAACACATCTTAACGTATGGAAAGAAAAGCTATATTTTCGCATGATTGGCATGACAATGGGGTTTGCAATCGTGGGTGAGACAAGACAGTGACAGTTACTGAAAAATAACTCCATCAAAGCCTCCATGAAATAGTGGATTGTAGAAAAATAATTGTGCTTTTTTCTAGCTATTATTTTAGTAGAGCCCTCTGATCACAAAAGGGTGATGTCTGTAGGTATTTTTTATCTCTAGATTTACAGGATTCATTATAAGACACCGTCTATAGGAGCCTCTCTACATTCAAAAAAGAATATCTATTGTTGTTAGTACATAAATATCTAGTCCTTCGTTATACTTTAATACAACTCCCACCTTTTCAAACATAATAACTGGGGATGTAAGAATCCATTGATCTGGACTATTGTATCGATTTATTGATCTACAATCCGATATCATTGATGCAAGGTGAAAATATTGATCCATATCATGATATTAGGGTGTTTGTGTGTTTATTTTAAAATTCCCATGGCACGGCTCTGTCACAGTTTCTGTCCAAGCACACCTCCTCCTCCTTTCTAAACATTAAAAACAGTGGTAGCAACAGGCAGATAATGGCAAGCAGCCAAGAAAAAGACGACAGTATAGAAATACTTTGGATTTCGGAGAAAAGACCATTCAGCAGACAAAATATGAAATGAAATACTTGAAGAATCTGGTATCTCGCTCGGCAGTCCACTTGTTGCCCTCGCTGCGGCAATATTAGCCGCTCTGTTTCATAAATTTTGGGTAAAGGCTGAAAAAATGTGCATGCAGGCTGAAATTCAACTGTGATATTCTGTCTGGAGATGTAGTGAAAAAAAATATAAATGATATATGGATTTTTTAAAGCTATGAATAGAGGAAAACTCCATAAGTCACTAGTCTAATTTATGCAATGTAAAATTCCAAAGGCTTGAGCTAATAATGGTGACTATAATAATGGTTTTGCCTATGAACCTTAACAGTTATTGCTGAGCTGAATTTTATACTTTTGTTAAATGTCTATGGTGTTAAATCATGTCTTATGTCTGTCACTAGAGTCAATTTAAAGTAAACTTTGCCACATGTAACCAGTTAAAATTATTAACAGTTTGTTTTTTCTATGGACAAAAGCAGAAAAAAGGGGTGGCAGCTTCTTCTGTAACCAGTTGTGTCAAATGGGTCTATGAAATTGTTTGATATTGATCGCAGGCTCCTGAATTTCATTGAATTGAAATTGGCAGACTTTGTGATATCAGCAAATATCTTATTGTTGTCCAAAGAATTCCCATAATATTGTATCACGAGGAAACTTGTGATTTACACCTGAATAATATCCAGATAAAATATTCTGAAATTTTGGCCACTGCGTGATTTTGGAGCATTATTTTTATTAATAATAATATCCTTTCAACTTCAACTGGACAGTTCAAAACGAACACAATGTATGGTGGAAGTATGTATCAACTGATCAGTATTTGGTGATTGAACATTTTGGACATCAGTTGAGATCTCACTGCCTTCCATCATCAGTAAAATAAAATAAATAGCTGAGATACAGAGTTAAAGGCATTTACAGCCAATTTAAGGACTTGACAGTTTTTCAGTCATTCATCAAGTCTTAGTTTTTGCTTCTCTTACATTTGTTTTGGGCTGTTGCCCTTTGGCCTTGCTGACAAGTTAAGTTGCACTGACTGATAACACAGCTCGCCTGTGTAGGGATTACTGTCGTACATCCTGCTCGAGGCCCCTGGGAATGCCATGCTGTATCATTCTGTCAACAGTTAGCGCTCTGAGAGAGCTCTACTTTTAGTGTTTGTGTGTGTGGTACCATATTTCACACTGCGCCGTCCTCTGCCAAAATCAACTACCCAGCTTCCTCCCTCATCTTCCCTCTTCTTGCCTTGGAAAACACACCAGTCTGCAGCCTTGATGAGGTGGGGCTGAACTTTCAGCCCTACCTCATCGCTCGCCGAAACACCTACATCATCATCATCCCAACTCCGAACCTGCCTTTTCAGGACTCGACAATAACCTCCACACCAAATAAATCTCCCTGACAGAGTGATGTCTCACCAATGACACACCGGGTAGCGCCCTGGGCCCAGATACCCAGGGCCGCATGCCAGCCTGCCTTTGACTCATGGAGAAAAAAAGCCATGCTTCTGGGGCTTGGGCCAGTGCCACATGGTCCACAAAGCCCCTGTTTCATTGTAAAAGTGGGATTAAGAATTCATTTAACACACAGGGATATGCTGTTATGTGACAGTGGTGGGAGCTCTACTGTACCTTAATGGGCCCAGCTTGCGCTGACAGATAAGTTGAGCTGTGTTTCTCTGGACCAGAGGCTCCATCCACTTCTTCCTTCTAAATGAAACAGACTGTTATTCTTTCCAACAGGCCATACAGTAGCCCTGTCCATCATTAAAGCTATGAATCATGTCTCTGCACTTGCACTGGCTCCCTCAGGGGTATATCATTGCCTTGCCCCTTAATCTGGGCAGATTTCCGTGCCGGGTCCACTATATAGGGTTCTGTTTTTAGCTCAATGAACAGCTTGCTCATGTTACTCTGCAACTGCACTGCATACCACAATCTTCCCACATTTGCCATCAAATACTACAGTTTCAGGTGTTTGGTGAAATGCAAGTGAATGCACATGCGGCCTTCAGCATCGGTTAAACTGAACTTTACCCAGCATGGCTTTTATGGGGAGAATGTTTTTTTTTTTTTTTCTTTTAGCTGACATTATCACAGCCATGGCAAGCACCATATGTGGTTTATGTCGATGTTAAATTGAATGTTGAGGGATTTGTTCCATAGAGAGCAGGAGGCTACAGTTCTGCTAGTGAGAAAGATAAAAAGAAGTCATGCCTCTGAGCTGCTTCGTGCTGTTTTGGAGGTCAATTGCTTTTTCAAAATACCCTCATTAAACTGTAGGCCCTAAATATAGGCTAGTTTGTTAGAAAATTGGTATATTCTCTTTGATTCCGGTTTGCGCTGCCCTGTCAAAGTAATTTATATGCAGGGTTTTTCCTCAATACTGATGCAATAAGTTGCAAACCAATTTGTCGAAGCGGATTCCTCATGCTGAGAGAAAAGAGAGTCAAAGAGAGACATATCAAGTCAGCCATTTAATAATATTATTACATGTGAACATGTACCAGCATGTATGTACTTGAGATAGAAAGGCAAAAAATGTCTATTTGTTTGGAAAGCTGCACTTCTTGTGTTCCCTGCCGGGGAAAAAGGTGTATGAGTTGAGAGGTGCAGTTGAGGGATTAGTCATAGAAGTAGAGAATTTTTCCATCCATCACTCAGATTGCTGAAATCTGTCTATTTGTTCCAACTAATTGGCCATCCATCTGTCAAAACCTGCTTTCCATACCCTTTGGACGTAAAGCATGAACGGTCAGTCACCATTATAAGCCATCTGAGAAACAGGCTGGCAGGAAAAATAAATAATATAAGCACAAGCAAATAGAGCCCAACCAATACTGGATGTTTTGGGCTGATGCCAATAATGATATAAGGAATAAAAAATTGATAGATTCAGCCAATATTGCAGTAATCCCTCAAATGTGATTATCAAACACTCAGGACAAAGATATGTAATGGAGGCAGGATATTTTACAGTTTCACATGATTAGCATGTATGTTTCTGAAATGCACCTATATGAAAATCTTTATTTTAAGAGAACATAATGCAGATTGTTTGTATTAGTTACGTTTATAGGTGGCATTTTAGGTATATTTGATTGTTTTTCTTAATTCAGGTATAATATATACATGTATTTTGCCAGTAAACTTTCACTGGTATTTTCAATAATGATAATGATAAATAACTATAAATTAAAAACAAACAAGCCAAAAAGGCAGCATATATACACACATATATATGCTGCCTATTAAAAAAATAAACAATCAGCATCACAAATTAAGTATTCATTTCAGGGTATATTTGACAACATACATGCTGATACTGATATAGCCCGGTATGGCTGTGATAGGCCAGCGGTATAAGTATCTGTCTTGCTCAGTTCTTTGTGCAGGAAAAGTTAAAGGAAGGAATATGTTTTAAAGGCAGCATACACAGCATGTTAATGTAGAGATCCTCTCCCAATATTCGGTGTTGCTTTCGTTTATTAATTCAGCAGCACAATGGCTTGTAGATAACTTTCAATCTGCAGTCTTTGTATCCGCGTGTGTAAAATGCTTTATTTTCTTACTCGCTGCAGTTGTTTGAGCTGAAATGTCTTTTCTGTGAACAGCTCCTCTCTGTATCCCTCATTGAAAATGCTGTTGCTTTCTTTAGAAAGCCGAGATGCAGCATTGACCCCTCTTAGAGAAGAAGAGTGTTGTTGTTGTACCACAGTCCCCCTCGCTCCCCCTCCTCCTCCACTCCTCTCCCCCCGCCTGTCACTTCAGACAGCCTCTCACTGGAGAGCTCTCTCTCAGATCAGCACTAAACTCTCTCCTTAGTCTCAGGAAGTGTTGGAGGAAGCACTCTCGGCCTAGTAGGCTTTTCTTAGTCTCCTAGGTCTCATTGCATATTCATAGCCCCTCCACAGTCAAGGGTATCAAGTTTAAAAAAAGACAAAAAGACATGCACGCTTTAATTATTTACAGTAATATTGTTAATATTCTCTGCAATAAAAAAAAACATATTAAGGTTTGGACATTGATGTTTCATATTTAAAATCATTTTCTTAGACAGTGAAATATTGCTGCTGCTTTCAACCGCTAGTGAAGATGCCATATTCCCATGAGCTCAAACTGTTAAAACACTTTTATGCATCACTCTCCATTGCCACACAAATAATGCAAAGACACTCACCGCTGTAAGTGGGGAAATTGAGAGGCTGCAATTTGTCATCAGATCTTAGAGCACTGGATGTGTCCTTCTGAACAACACACTCTGATGTTGTGCAAATCGACTGTAGTACAAACATGGTTACACAGCACCAGATATTACACTTTATATTAAGCATGTGAAAATGCATGAATCATCGTTTTCAGTTTTTAACAGGATACAAAATACCAGATTTTGTTGGAATGAGGAAATAGGTTACAAAAACACACTAATCACCACAGCATAGAAAGTTAACAGAAACATGGGGAGAAAATGCAAATAAATTGCTGATCACACAACTCGAAATAAGGTTCAAGAGTCTAGAATGCTTTGTTTATCACTAGGGAAAGTTGTCTTTGAAAAAATATATCAGAGGTGTGGACTCCAGTCACATGATTTTGTCAAATTTGATGACTTTAGAATGACTTAAACAACTTGTGACTCCACGTTGGCTTGAGCCTTTTGACATGAACATACTTCATACCTCAAGTCCAAAGATTAAAAAATACATTTATAAAATGTGCCATGAATCAATTAATTTTCCTTCATTTACTGAATCAACAGGATCCAAAATGGTGATGAATGAGAAAGATGAAATGAAAGATGGCATTACATTTGGTGAAGAGCAGATTATGACTTGAAACTTAGTTTAGAATTTAAACTATTTTTAAATTATTTTTAAAGACTTGGGACTTAAAAACTTGAGACTTACTTATGACCTTCAAAACAATTACTTGGTCCCACCTCTGAAAAATATGCATACAATTATTGTGCAGTAACAGATATAAAGTGCACAGACAATTGTAGGCATAAATGCATTCAAATACATGCAAAACATCTCATTTCACAGCCTACTTTTGCCCTGAGTTTATGTGATTCAATGATAGAAGGATGAAAGAGTTTTTATACCTATTCATGTATCTTTTCCTGTATTTAATTGGAACCCTGTAGTGTCTACCTGATGTTAGCAGCGTGTATTGTGAATACAGGACATGGGAGGAGGGTGGTTATTTAGTGGTTATTTTTTCAGCCTGTTTATCATCTTCTCAAAGAGGATTTGGGAAGAGGATTGCTCCCTCATGCTCATCACTTTCATTGCTGTGTGGACCAGTTTATTTATTTGTGATTTTATCTTAACTGATAATGTTACAAAACCAAGCAGAGATTCTGTAATGTAACATAATCTCTAAAATAACATCATTCCCTTCTGTCCAAGTCCAAGCAGAATCTGCGCAATAAACACAGTCACTGTTGGATGCATACAGAATTCACATGGGCATTCCAAGTCAGATTACAAGCAAATAGATTTTCACCAGTTTTTGACTTTGCAAATAAATCTTCTTTTTCTTTACGAAACTCTGAAAATAACGAGTCAAAGCACCAAATTCATAAAAAGTTATCAAGCCTCATAGTCAGAAAATGCAAAAGGCTTTTTTGTAAGTACTCCAAATACAAACAGAATTCACAGGCCAAGTGCTTTTCAGTTTCACATTTTGTTAAAACTTGTCACAGAAAAGAAAATGTTCTTTGGGTATTCTTTGGCAGACCAAGCAGAAAAGTTACTGCAAACTTATTTATTTAGTCTGTTATGATGGTTAAAAATGCCACCTGGTTTTAACTTCACAGGATCTTCCTTAAAGAGCAAACTGTAGATAATACAGATTGATTACATCTTGTACTCTATATCGGCTTAGAGTGTATTGTCTTTCGTACACAGTACAGTGAGTGGGGACCGATTGTGACCAACCCACAAACACAGTAGATGCTGCCAGTGGGGCAGCGTGTTTGTACACTCAAACTAATTTCGCAGGTGACATCACTGACAGTCCCATTAATGGTGAAATTCAAATGCTCACATCATAAACAAGTGCCCGCAAGAGAAACAAAATTAAGTGATGCTTGTGGTTGGATTCAGGCAAGAACCTCTGTGCCCTGTCCTCGTCCTGATTAATAGCCGTCGTGTCCTGCTGAGCAGCCATGCTCGGCCCCGGCTGGGGGCTCAGACTGTGAGCGAGGAAGGGGCTGACAGTGGTGAGCTATGTGCCTCTCTGCTCCATGGGAGGTAATGAGTTGGCGTGGCTGCCAGGACTGAAGTGTGGACAGCAGGAGGAAGAAAAGTGATCAGTCTTTCAGGCCGAGGTACTAGTTGTCCAGCATGCAGGCTGCTGATATCAGAGAGCGAGAGACAGAGGATGAAAGAGAGGGGAAGGAGGGCAAGACTGTCTGTGTAAGAGAACGAGGTGAGAGGGACTAAAACAGGAGAAACAGTGAAGGGATGGTTATTGAGAGAAAGGAGCAGAGGAACCATGGCCCCAGAAAGTTACTTAATGGCCACTGGGGAAGTCAACGTTCCCGTGACCGCCTTTGCTAGCTAGCAGTCCAAGGTATAAAATGAAGCTCATTTCCTCCAGAAAGACTACAGAGTGAAATATAAATTGGGTGATGCTGCTGTTCAGTTTACCAGCCACAGCACTATGTTGTACCACATTAAGAACAATCTCCCAGCAGCCTTGTCTGAGGATGGCTTGTAGCCAAAGGTTACATTGCAGCCAACTAGGGTGAGAAAGTGTGATGCTCGTCAGTACTTACTTCATCAATGATGACTTGTAGATGCAGGCCAGTGTGCTCCCATCTACTTCTACATCAAGGGCTGAATATACTCCAAAACAGACATGGGCAGCTGAGGACACCATAGATGCACAGCAGTTCAGCCTCTCTATGAGGAGCTTATTATAACAGACACCTCTTGTATTTCTCTTAATTTTGGATTTTTTCTTGAAAACTAGGCAGTCAGTTACCACTTAATAGATATCAGGCAATGGAAAGCTAAATTAACCTTAACTGGAAATACTTTTTGTCCTCATACTCATGCCAAGACAACTTTACGGTTCCACAAACATCCCAATTCCTTTAGGCCTTTCAGTTCAGCATTGTACCAAAACAACTAACAGCATTCATTGCTAGTTGGCAACTGATACTGAACTTTACTCAAACTACTAATGCAATCCTTACAAAAGAACCAAAAACAAACAATGGGGAACAATGAAAAAATCGATGGAAGCAGGAGTTTAAGTTGCAAGAGTACAGTATAACACATCTGAGGACGTAATGTACTGTGTGTGTGCATGCACCGCCAGTGTCCTCAACTAGCCAAGAAGTCTTAATTTGTTTTTCATTGGAAAAAATGCCTTCAGGGAACATCTCAATTCAAGAGGAAAGTGGACAAAACAAGTTTCAGAGTTAAGGAAGGCTGTGTTAAATTGCACTGTGTTTTTACTTTGGGCCACCAAAATTGTGCTTAAAAAATATTACCTTCTATCCCTGAAGAAAATGGTGCAAAGGAAGAGAAAGCAGATGGAAACAGGGGGAATGTGGGGTTACAGACAGATAAAGAGAAAGTGAAAGATGGCTGAGAAGGTGGGGTGTCATTCAGCCTGTGTTAACATTCCTGGGGAAATACGCTCCCTGTTCCCCCACAACACTCCTTAAACCACCACAGAGGGGGTTCATTATTCTCACTTTACTCCTCCACTAATTATCGTTATCATTATGGGGCATAATTACCATTTCACTGCCTAACACCCATGTAGGCTGCTCGGCTCAGAGTCACACACAAGGTTATCAATAGCTGCTCAATTGCAGTCTCATCTGCCTAATTATACGATTTGGGCTTTGTGATAAGTGAATAGGAGGTGAAATCTAGTATTATGCCTTGTGAGTGCTGGTGAGACATGGAAAGTCAGCAGAAGGCCCTGAAATAAACCGTTGCGTGTGGAGCCTGTTAATTAAAAGCTGTGGCTTTTGCTGGAATATAAATCTGAGGAAATCCAGGGTTATGAAACAACTGGAAGTCTCTAAAATATCCTGCAAGCTTGTGCAGGGCTCCATACGCAGTGAGCGTTAAGTAAAATCCTGTAAGATGTAACTGCAGATCCCCTATCTTTGATTTCCTTCATTCATTACCTCAAATACATTTCTCAAAGAAAGAACTTTTACGCCTTATCTGATTCCAGGGGCTCTTTTATATCTGTTACCAGTTCAAACAGTTCACATCACAGTATTAATGAAGAGACAGAGCAGCACACAATTGTTCTTCAGACCTGTATTTCAGTCGCTGGCTGTGACTTATGCTAAGCTTAGTAGCTGTGTTTGTCGAGGGGGGTCTCTAAATCCCTCTGTGGCATTTTGGAGTTGCAGCTGACGCCTCAAACCTGATGAGTGCTCTCTCCATCTGCTGCAGCTCAGCACTGGAGTACAAGACTGACCAGCCTGCCTAATCAGCAGGAGAAATTCATTAGACCTGTCCTCTCTTACCTACAGAGAGAAGCAAAGTATTGAGATGAAGTCAGGAGTGGAAAGGAGGTCATGGGGGCATGGGTACAGAGGTTAAGAAGAAGGTGACAGTGTCGATGGTTCAGTAAGCGTATGACAGACAGTTGGGTCAGACTGGTGGAATGTGTGCCACAGAGGACCTCATGACAGACAGGAGGCACATTTTCTTTGACCCCAATTACCAGAGGTGTTTCTTTCCACCAGCTAATCCATGGCGTATAGGGTGGCCCCTCCTCTGCACCGTGGAGATTTGCTTTTCCAGCCTGTTGTTTTCCCTGCAGGACATATGAATGATGGGTCAGTTCTGCTGACCAGGATGTGAATGACCTCTTATGAAAGTAGTAGCGATCAAACTAACAATCTCTCTGTAGCTTACATTAAGACATGAATAGCATCAACGTGGATCTTTAGGCCAATGTAGGACTGCATGATTATCTTTTATCCCTGATTGCTTTTACTATTTTGCTTTAAACCAAAGAGGTTATGTTTTTTGTGCCGTCAGACTGATTTTCATAAAACTTGATGAAGGATTGAAGGATGTAGCGTGGGCCAAGGAAGAACCCATTAACTTTTGGAGTGCATATGAATCACGGAGCGGACACACAAATTTTTTTTTTTTTTCCTTTTGTTAACATTGTGAGATAGGGCATTTGGCCCTGGCAGAGGATTGAGTTCTTTGTGCACCCTTCTACTTTATGTTTTAAAATGTCAGAAAATAGTGAAAACTGTCTATTGAGACTTTCAAGGTGACATCTTAAAACTCCCAACTTCATCTGTCCAGCAGTATAAAACTCATGTTAGTTTTAAAATGCTATGAATGATGAAAAAGCTGCAAAGCCTGTCATTAGAGAAGCTTGAATCAGAATTGCTTAATAAAGAACAAAATAAATTAGTAATAAAGATCAGTCAGCTGTCAAAATTGTTGATTTTCTGCTAATTGACCATTTTATTAATCAACTAATTGTTTCAAAACACATATAGCTTATCTGTATTTGAAGAAGAGCTGCAAAAATAAGTTGATTAATTGATTAGTTGGTTGAAAGAAATTAGTTGGCGACTACTTTGATAATGCATCGATTATTTCAGTCATTTTCCAAGCAAAAATGTCAAACATTTGCTGGTTCCAGCTTCCTAAAGGATTTTCAAATATATGCTTATATTCTACTCCGCAAAATGATTGCAAAGAAATAATTAAAATAGATTAGTTTGTTTGTTTTGTTGCGCATTCAAAATGTGAAGATGTCACCTCAAGCTCTGGGAATTTTCATCTGACTTTAAACTATTTTATGACATTTCATAGAGCAGACGCATATTCTTCCTCTCAAAATGTTTGTATGACTCAAGTGGATACCATTCAGCCGCAGCAGCGTTTTCATGTTGTCGGGAGATTATCTAACCACCGTCTCTCTGTACGTCTTTCCACAGAGACACTTATGGACTCCACAACAGCTACAGCGGAGCTCGGCTGGACGGTCTACCCCGTGTCAGGGTCAAGTGACAATAGCGTAAGTGACATGCTCTACTTTTTCTATGGTCTGCTTCTTAATTAGATTATTATTTAAGTAATAACATAATTGCAAGTAATTTTAGGGCATTTTCATTGAGGAGGTGTATGGTGACAGTCTCTTTTATTAGATGTTAAAGTGCAGATAATGTGTAAATTTGCTCAGTCCCCCATGATAAGTTTATTTGTGTCTGTGTTTTGGTTTCTCACAATAAGGTCAAGGATCAAGTAGTGAGCCAGCCCAGTCTGTTCCCCACAGTGAGCTCAGTATTTCCCACAAAAATCCAACTGCAAAGTTAGATAGATATTATCTGAACAATGTGATGTGGCCTAGAATCTCTACATTAAGAGATACTTGAAGAAGAATTTGAAAAGCAGATACTATCGCTTTTTGAAAAACCTTTAAAAAACATTTTATTTACAGCTCTTTTTTATACCGACTGCTGATTCCTCACTCCTTTTTAAAGGGCTATAGAGGCTGAAAGTCAACAAGACTAAAAACAAGGCTTACCTAGTTGGTTTCAAACCACATTTTGGCTTTTGTCGTGGCATGAAAAGTTTAGATTAATCTTAAACTGGAGCATCTGCCGATTAATTCCATACCAGATATGTAATGATCCTCTAATGTTAGGCATAATATGAGATGAATAAATCCACATTTTTGTTTGCTTGTAAACAAATTAGAGATGCAGAATTGACTGCAACTCGCTTAATTTTCATGAAGTTTGGTTTGTTATGACCCTTCAAAGTTGAACATGAGTGGTTACTTGTTATAATTAAATTCACTTACTTGAGACAATCTAATCAGCTCTACGCTAAAACAATAACCTTCTGAATCATCACAACTTACACTGGAACATACAGGCTCTGATCTATAAATATTCAACACCAAATGTAATCTATTTAAAATGTCACTCTTGTGAAACGCCTGGTTGCTTGTAATGTTCTAAATAAATATCAAAATATTCGGCATAAATAACATTTGAATTGAGAAGTTCAAGTTACAATATCGTTAACGGATTTTACGTATCTTAAAGAAAACTGAAACTATACTACACAAAAACAGATAGAAACATACATTAAAAGGTCTACTACCCCCATTTTCTTTTTGGTTATTCTTCCTTAAAGATTTCTAGGTTTTTGTGCATTTTACCCTGATTTGAACTTTCTGGTTCATGACAAACACAGTAAGAATCGTTAACTTAAAGCTAAATGCGTGTGTTCATTTGCCAGGCTAGAAGCAAGCTAGAAGCTATGTGTTAACTGGGCCCTGTTGGTGTTTGATGCACAGTATTTCCACATAGTTTGCCAGGGCATTGGTTCCTCCTAGCCACATGCAAGCCAGGCCCACTTAAAGCCAGCCAAAACCAGAGTCTCAGTCTCCTCCACTTCTTTCCCCACCACAAGATTTAGACTTCTTAGAATGAGTCCAAAAGAGAGAAAAAATGTTGTAGACTTATTTGCTGGTGCATTTCAAAAAACCACTGCCGATTTTATTCAATTATTTATGCTCCTGTGGTTTGTATTAAAGATGGTTTGAATTATACTCTATCATGCTGTGTCTTCTTGCACTAAAAAAGAAGCAAAGACAGGACAGGATAGAGAGCTGGCCTTCAACAGTTCCATGATACAACTTCAAAGTTGTTCAGCAATAATTTAGGACAACTTCATCTCTTCCAACCTGAGGGCACGTTGTCTCCTCCTCGCTGCTAATTCCTACAATCAATACCAAAGCAAAAAGACGCCTGGTTTCCTTTTCTCTCGCCAGCTCTGGATCCAATCTGCGCAGAGGGAGCTTACGCACACATACTGACTCCAAAGACAGTTTACATCACATCTTCCTTTCATCTCTGCAGAATGTTAGAATCAGCGAAACATTCACTCAGCCCACATTTCATAATCAGATTTAATTTTAAGTAGAAACTTCAGACTGAAAAGTTGAATCCTAAGGTCACTGTTGAAAACTATGTGCAGTAAGAATGCCCACTGTGTCCAAAGTGAGGTGAAATTAAGGTCCAAACATCAAACTAAAGACCTCTAAGCTTCCTAAGAGTCATCTTTGTTCCAGTAACATGTGGCGTACCGCCTGATTCTGTGGTACTTTTCTCTTCCAAATCAAATATCTTCATTCTTACGTACCAAGACTTTTGAATGTGTGCCCCTATTTAGTAGAGGCATTATACGACATGATCCCACACAAATTACAACAGAAACTCTTTCAACTGCTCTAGTCTCAAAGATATGTTTTTATAACATATCAAAAGCTTGAAGAAATCCAAGTGGGGGTAAGTATTGAAAAACAGGCCTACTGAAATCCCACGTTAAAAATCTGATTTATGCATGTCTTCTGTGTGATGTCCACACAATGGATTCAGTGCTGTCCACAATCAGCCAGAAACTGTGTTTTACATGTGAGAGAGAGTTGGATACATTACAGCCCATGTGCAAATGGAAATTCTTAACCTTTAGATGCATAAATGGGCCCAAATGACCTAGTGCATGGGTATTCATGGGTCCGTGGCCCCCTGGGGCATCCTCAGAGTTACTGCTGGGGGTCTGCCAAATTACTGTGACGTTTTTTTCTCTCCAAAAATTAAAATATGTCCGAAAATGTGTGTCAACATGAATACAAACAAGTACTTGGAAATAAAACTTTTAATTTACGCAACACTGACAAAAGCTACTAAATCACTCTACTGCACCTATCAATAATTTTGAACTAGTTAGTTACGTATTATTGAAACATATTGTTCAATTAGCTGTATCAGTATCCCAAGTGTAGGCAACAGACATTCTACTGAGCCACAGGTATTCTTTCTAACTTCACCAGCAAGAGACTCTGACTTAGACCTAACTTGCACCTCAGAAACCACCTGTGAAAGTACAAAGAATGAGGCTAGCACACCTAACACTAGCCATGCTACAACTGCTGCTGACTGAGCAGCTATGGGTAAGCACAAATAAGAGAAAACTTGAAAATATTCAGTGCATTATATGTTGTAGGGGGTCCCTGCTATCATCCCTCTATTAACTAAGAGGTCTTTGACCTGAAAAACATTTAAGACTTGTGACCTAATGTGTTCCTTTTCTTATAAACTAAAGTTTATGTTCATCATTGCTAACATTTATGTTGATTACTATCAATTTGGCAGTCACAAATCTTGATGTAAAGTTGCTATTTTGAGTGATATTTAAATAATTCTGTTTTAAATATAGCCTGTTAATGTTAATGTTAATCAATGCCAACATTTATATGGATGAGTACAAGTTATGTCATGTCATGGACTGAGAATCATATTTGGGGGATTTTCAAAACTTTTCCCTCATACAATTCCTTAAAGGGATAGTTCACCCAAAAATGAAAAATCAGTCATTTTCTACATACCCTCATGGTAACTGAAGCAAGAACAAAAAAACAAAACAAAAAAAACTCCAGATAGAATGCCTCCATACTGCTTCTCTGGCGTTTCCTAAAGCCCCAACATGCCAAGTTGATTTGAAAGACATTTACATTCATTAGGCCATGTTTTGCCTAGAGGCACAGGTCACCGTCTTGAACTGGGTGTGTGGGGTGTGACGGTGTGTGCGTGCAAGTGAACGGCATGTCTGGGCTTTAGGAGACTTGGATTATGCCAGACAAGCAGTATGAAGGCATTTTATCTTTCTCTTTTTCAGTTGTTTTTTTCTGGTTTTCTGGCATTCATTTGAATGTTTGTTTTGGGAGATTGTGCAACACTGCTTTCTGTGAAACTCCTTGTCATTTTTGGGTGAACTATCCCTTTATGACTTTTTCAAACACCCATTCAGAACACACTGAAAACACAAAATCTGTTGAGTTTGTTTATGCTGCAATTTGTTTGAGGTTGACCCACACTTTCGGGTAAAATGCTTGGACTAATTTCCTTTGTGAAAACCTCCGTATGTATTTACAATATATCCCTCTGTTGGAGTGCAATGAAATGCGAACAAGTCCCTAAGCCGCTGGATTTAGTCAGGTATAAGTTGGCCTTATCAGCGTGGGCACTGACGTTTTAAGAGGATACGCCTGAGCTTGTCAAAAGCGCAGTCCATTGGAAAGCGCAGAGTGAGAGCGATGGAGATAGCTGGTCCCTTATGGCCCAGGGCAACAGGTGTGGAAACAGAGCTCGCTCTCCCTCTCAGTATAACAGCAAGAGGTGCTTTACAGAAGCTATTGTCTTACACACATATATGCGTGGCTTCACAGGCTTAGCTGGTGGATCAGTAACATCCAGCAGAGCGCCGCACCAGCAGTTGGCTTTCACTACTCTCTATAGCTTCATGAAATATATCCTAACTTGACATCTGATACCTTGTGACACAATGGAAACGCAAACAAGTAACAGCGTGATATTAAGTCAGAAATGTTATGGCAGTTGGTGTTATTCCACTCTTTTATTTTACAGCATATTTGAATATCGCTTATCAAATTATTATGTTAAGAAACAGCTGTAAAACCAACTTCCTACAGTAGGTTTTTGGAAGTGGTCTGTGTAAAACGATATAACAGTTCAGCTTCTGTAAATCAAGTTTTATAACCTCTCTTAGTATAGCTAGGCAGCTCTTCCTTTTAATTATGTTAAATGACAGCCAGACTTATGCTGTCCCAGAGCCAGATGAGAAAGACATCTTCATCATCTTGATAGCAATGCTGAAAATACAGACAATACAGTGTAATGTTTACCAAAACAGAATTTATCCTGCGGCTGTTCAGGAAGTTTACTACCCTCTGACTAAAATTGTGAGATTCTGGCAATGAAACACACGAATCACATGCCTCACTCCACCCACACAGGGAAACTGGTACATGCATGTAGATGTGTGTCTCTGAGCAACTTTGTGGAGATTTAACCCCAAGTGCACACACAGAGCACAAAATATCGGTATAACATACCTTTGCCAGGTATCTGGCAAAGCAGAATACATTTTAAATAGGTACTTTAAATGGACAGTTCCCAGCAAAATCAAAATATACATTTTTCCTCCTCTTACTTCCTCTTACTAGTGCTATTTATCCACCTAGATTGTTTTGGTTTGAGCAGTCGACTTGTGGTGCTCAAAGTGCCAAAAAATACATTTGAAAAACTCAGACGCAATGTCTGTCTGCAGAAATCTTGACCCAGTTACTCAAGATAATCCCCAGACCTTGTTGTAAGCAGTTTCATGTAAGAACTACTTTCTTTAAAAAGCTGGGGGCAACTTCACTGGTTTCAAGAAGTCCTATTGTACATACTACTTGATTTATGACCTCAGTAAACTGTTTACTCATGAGTTTCTGGTCTCAATCGCTAGTTTCAAGTCTTCCTCAATACAGCATGATGTTAACTTAGTAAATCATGGTCCCACTTAGAGGAATATAGATGACATAGCTTTAGGACAGGGCTACTGTATGATTGACCGTGTATGATTGGATAAATAGCCCTGTGGCCCAGAGGAAAAACATGTTTGTTTGTTTTTTTATTTGAGGGATAACTGTTACTTTAAGATGAAAAAACTACAACTGGTATGAACATTTCTTCTTATGCAAATGTTTGCAAAGAAACTTAGTACAGCTCCTTTAACATTCGTCTGTGTAAAGTTACTCACAGACCTCGACCCACTGAGAATCTGCTATGTGACATAGAGCTAATGTATAGCCAGCCAGCCAAGCGGGGTTAAGTGGTCAATGTTTTCCTTTCAAGTGGAGCTGAGAGACGTGTGAACATCAGGTCAGACCTCCTGACCCGCTCTGTCCCACGCTGAAGTACTGACAACAGCAGCCATTTAGAGATAGACTTATGGCCACAGGGAGCACACAGAGCCACTGTGGAAGGAAAACTGAGGTCTCCTGCATAGGCGGAGAACATAATGAGGTGGTGTGTGTGTGGGTTAGGTTATCATTATGGATGTGTCATAATGTGCTCTGTAGCAGGATATATCTAGTGTCACGTGGGGACACACCACCACACAGGAGAGTTTTTTGCAGGAAGGCAATGTGCAGTGAAACAAATCATTTCCTTGTGATTGATCAAAGATACTGCATATTGTATTAGAATTCTTTTGAAATAAGATTGAGGTTGTTTACATATAATGGTGGGCATATGTGGCAGACCGACATACCTTTTTTTTTCACGTAGCCTTGGTTTTCTTTACGAGTAATTTGTTGAACATATTTCATTGTATGGGATGCATTGGGTCTGAAAGTGACCACTAATTTATGTGATTCACAATTTAAGTCTGTGAAATTATATTTAAGGAATTATGCAAAGAAACATGCAAACATAATCCACATGTAAAGTTGTGGAATGGGGTAAAAGATGGAATTGTTCTTGCAGTTTCACATGTTGTGCATTAGTAGTGGACAGTGGTAATTGGAGCTGACTGGAGCAGACAGTTCTACTTAAGTCTGTGTATGTGTGTGTGTGAGTCTCTCCTTTCTATGAAGCCTGGTCTCCTGCAGGATTTGGCTCCCATGGCCTCTCTCGTAGTAATTGAATGCAGAGAGTGGGTGTCATTTGTCCGCTGTCCCTCTAGGGAAGGCACTCTTGCTCTGACAGATTTCCCACAACTGCAAATGGGGCGACTGTGCCTCGAGAGTTTTCCACCGGCTCTCTCTCCCTGCTTTTCTGTGAATAATTTATTTACTTCTGTCAGTGATAGAGCGCTGATGTGTAATGTGGCTCCGGATCGTGAAGCTAGTTCAGGTTAATTCAAACACTGTAATGACAAGACGTGATAAATACACACTTCATGTCATGTCAAAACAATGAAACCGTTAAATCTGTGAGTGTTCTGACAGTGCGTTCACACTTGACTGATGTGCTACTCCAGTCTGACCAATTGTGGCTCATAGAACAGGCTGTTTCCTCCTGTAGTTGTCTATAGCATTAACTATAAGACCTCTGGATTTATACATGTTGTGTTTAATGCTGCTTTGTCATTGTCTGTCATAAAGTAACCTACCTTTGATTAATACAAAGATAGTAACAGAATATACTCGCTATAATTCAACCTCGTAAAGGGATAGTTGGGATTATTTGAAGTGGGGTTGTATGAGGTTCCTTATGGTTAGTCAGTGTATTACCTCCAGTACATGGTGGTCAGCACCCCATTGATTTTTTTATGTGGACCTTTTTTAAGTGGCTGAAATACATTTTGCTGCTGATCCTGTTCACAACAGTATGTTGCTTCCTACATCAGTGCTCCTGCTGCTTCCCCAAACTGGGAGCTTGTCGACCATCTCAGACCGTAGGTAAGACACCGACTGTGGATAAGGACCTTATTCAACCTCACTTCAAATAATCCAAACTATCCTTTTAAATTACAGTGGACCCCTGATGGCTGCAGTAATGGATGTAGTCATTTGATTTGGGATGATTCATCCTTTAGTCTTCCAAATAACATTTCATTCAAACAGCTTTGAATGACTGTAATGACTGTCAACAAGTCTTCCACTTGTGTTTGCCAGACAGATCTATTTATCAAAAATGTCTCAGGGTGTTGACGACCAGTGGCCATGAACAATGTAGTTATGGTCAGCTCTACTGCAGCCAGCAAACTTGTTGACCGTCTGCACATTGGCTAAGTTTTCCTGGTTGCGCAGATGTATAGGAATTTCAGGAAATTGAGAATTCTGACAACTTGATTGTGTTGCTTGCAGTATGAGTGCACTCTAAGAGCATAGTAGTCCCAACGGAGCAATATAATGGGTGACATTTCAAAAAATCTGTCTGTTTGTGCACTCTTGGCTGCTTATGCTGGCTTGACTGTCCTTGAAAGTGGATATCCTTTGACATAAAGCCAAGGTTTCTTACTCTGTTTTAAATGGGGATTTGCTTGAGTTGTACGTTGTTTTTTTTATTTGGGATTAACTGTCGGAAGACTTTATCTTTTCAGCCAATGTGGCTGTTGTCTGTCAATCATCTTAAGGCCATAACTGCAATTAAGGTCTTTATACAAATGCAGGACTTATGTTTTCTTGAACACTGAACCCTCTGTGCTTGCTTACAGTAAACCAAATTAGATTAAAATGTCAGTTAGATGGACAAAATGTAAATGTAAAAGAGGAAAGTGTACAGCAGCTCCTGCATAATGTGTGCTTACAGAGGAGTTTGGTAATTAGTTGCTACAAAGAGGTCCAAGGACAACTATAGACTTATTTCATCGTCCTGTTGAATGAAGCACAAAGCTGTCCTTGGTGAATGGTCTCAGTTGTAGCAGTAACTCTACTCTATAATTCAGCCTTGACAGTGCGTTCCGCTTGGCTTTACAGATAAAGCAGAGTCCCACTGTCATGGAGACGTATGGATTGCAGGTCAGCTGAACTTTTCTGTCTCTCTCCTGGAGTGGCAGAGCAGATATTGATTCTGAAGCTCATTCTCAGTGAGCGTCACTGAACTGTAGCACCTCGTATAACACCAGAGGAAAGGAGGAGCAGTTGAGATATAGTAGTTTCTACTAGCCCTGCCACAGCCTAACCACCACAATCTATATTCACTTCAGACAGGTTTTCTGTGCAGGGTATTTGTTTCTCAGTACTGCTGCTCCTGCATAATATAAATTACACACACTCCAGTTAGTGGACCCACAGCTGGTGGTGGAGAGTAGTTTTATTAACAAAGCAGAGATGGTCCAACAGCAGTTTAAATATCAGCTAAAAGCTGAAAATCTGTTTGACTAGCAGGATGATAAAGGTGCAGGAATTTGTTTTGGGTATAGCACAAGGGTGGTTGCACATGACTGCTTGGTCAGCATCTATCATGCATTGCCTCAATAGCACATGGGTACCTTGTCAGACAGATACAACATTAGCTGACTTAAGAACTATGTGGCTTTTACAGGTCCCCCAGTATCATCTTTTAACCATTTTTTCAACATAGACAAGCCTAGCACATACCATATCTAAGTACAGGACGCAGGGAAGGAGACATTTGACCAAATTCACCAGGTTCCAAGCTTGCACAGAGCCAAAAGGGGTGGGACTTGGGAAGGATCAGTTTTGTTATGAAATAAGAATAATCACCTAGGCCATAAATGGCAGCAGTGACAGCTGAATCTTTTGTATCATTGATGTTGAAACGGTAATTCTTTGCTCATATAACAGAAAGGATCTGGTGACAGTTGTATACTTGAGACAGGTACATATCCAGTGTTTGTTTTAGTCTGCTTGGAATAATAGATAAACAACACACAGCAGGTTAAACCAAACACTAAAGTTTATTTTCCAACAGTATTCAACCCAGAATTATCAGACTCAGAACCCCAACGAGAGCAATTAAAACGTAAAACAGCATCTTTTTGTTTAGAGCCAGTCGTGCGTTCAGTTTCACACCATTTAATTATTACTGTACTGTGTGAGTATGTTTGTGTGTGGTGTTTCTCAGAGGATGGAAGCACATCCAGTGTACCCTGAAAAAACCCTTTGCTTGTTATTTTTTACCTTGAAGTCTTACAGGCTTATGTCTAATAACTTTGAAGAATAACCAAAATATTTCATGAATGCAAATTAGCTCTTGATAATATTTGGTATGCCTTTGGTTATTAAGAAAATGTCTTTGATCATTCTGGTATTAAACATCTATTTATTTTATGTTATAGTTATGTATGAGTCAATGCACTCAGCCCTATGGCTGTTGATTTCCACTCCGAGAACAAGAAAAACAACATTTTGCCAAATGTAACAGGATCTCGGTAGAATAAGCTGGAGTTTTTGTTTCCGTCATCATCTGAGGGCAGCTCATCCCCTCTAACTAATCCATCTTGACATCCACCACCAGGGTTACCTCCACCTTCTGTACTTAAAACACATGACCACCCTTTTACACCACTCTGTGTAAAGAGCCAGGGGAAAGAGCTGTGAAAATGAAGACGTTTCTTCTAATTTCACACTCTGTGCTTGATCGTTAGGCTCTTATTATGCCCCATTTGCTTCCCTCCACTGGCTGTGATGAAAGCGGGGCAAAGAGGCCATGACAGGACAAAAAGGGGCCCTCCATCAAAACACATTTTGTTTGGGGTCTTTTTTAGCCAGGCTCAACCCTTCCCCCCACATCACTGCCAACACTTTCCCCTGCAGTTTCCCCTGTCTGCATCCCTCATTAGCAGCAACCCCCACCTGTCTCCACATTCATTTTATTAAACTGCAATTGTCCGATGCTCTGCAGTTCATAGAAGCGGACTGTCCGCTCTTGTTTAATTGGCCCACAGCCTCCCCACTGCTCCTCAACAAGTGGGAAGGTCAATGGCTGCTCATGACCTGCGATGATGATGTCTGCTAGTATGGGCCAAAAGACAGATTTGTCCTTAAAACATACCCCCAAGAACCTGTAGATCCTACAATCATGTAAAAACTGCTTTATTTGTCTGATTTTAACACTAAGCTGACCGCACTGCACCAGTTTGGTGTGATGGAACAGTAGATTTTTAACTTGCATCCACATGTAGTCTTATATTCTTGGTGATCAAATTTAAATTTACACACTTGTTGCTGGCCCTGTCCAACAGCCGTATGTTGCTTAGCTTCCATGCTGGTGCCCCTCTCTGCTTCTCCAAACTGGGGCCATGGCAACCGGCATCTACTGTATATAATGTATATCGACTGATTGATAAGTATCTCACATTAAATAATCTGAACTATCCTTTTGATACAAAAACTTACTTTTTTCAGTGTTCAGTGTTTTTCAGTTTTGTAAGTGGACATAGAGACCCAGTTTTGATAAGTACGATTCACATAAAGAAGTTTTTATTCTAGTTTTTTGTTAAGCTGCATTCTCATTATCCTCATTAATGTTATTATTCTTGGCTGGACATCAGTCTGTTCTGTTTAGGTTGGCTTGTGTGATGGTTTGGGTTTTGGTCAAGCCAGCATCGCACTAGCAGTGATTAATTAGGACATGGGAATTAAGGACTAAAGCCGTTCTAATTAGTTCGAAAGTGTTTGATAGAACGCCGGTTTGCAACAAGAGGGGTGACTTTCTTCTCCCAACCCGTCAAAATCTGTCAAAATCCTCAGTAAGTGGGCACTAATTTGAGAAATTATATCAGCTGTGAAGTGAAGAGTGAAGGGGGGAGGTAGAGCGGAGGAAGCGGTAGAGGGTTGCAGCTGATGCAAAGTGGCTCTTGGGGGTTGAGAACAGGTTTTTTTCCTTGGCTGAGATGCTGAGGTCAAGGTCACGACCTGCTCGGTGGTTTGAGCGCATGGTGTTTAAAGCCGGTTTGATCCATGGCCAAGGGGCAGGAAAACCACAGAGGTTGCATCTGGAGTCTGTACAGTCGGAGCGAGTGCTCAAATTGGTGTGCAATACGTGGACTTTGAAGTAGAACAGAATACCCAGAAAACCTGGAGTGAAATTTGCTCCTTGATTATTCTTTATATGATTACCTGTGTAATATGATTATGTCAGTTTAGTGTGACTTTGATTGTGGAAAATTCATGTCATGTTTCCTCCTGTGCTTCACTGTAGTGAAAGCAGCTTTCACTGCAATGTCAATAATCCATTACAGTATGTGCTATGAATGTGTCCTATTAAGACAATAAAAAAGTGAAACACACTATCGCATAAACCACAACCCCTCTGCTCTGTTCAGCTGACTTAATGTCCCGTCTCTAGTTTCTCTTAAAGCATTACAGGATGAGAACAGTTTCCTCAGTGAGAGAAAAGGAAACACTAAACATCAAAGCTTTCTGCATGTACAAAGCAGGGTTTATGTTTTTTACATCCTGAAATAATCATAATAATGTTTCTTACAGTAAACAGCGCTTGAAATTAAGGAATTTGCGTTGTCCCAGGGACAATAAAAATACCACCTCGGACACAAAGATATGGTGTCTGGGGCAATTCTGGGACAGTAAAGAAACTTGAAAAAATGAAATTATTATGTTTATGTGTCATGGAATATAGGCCCATGTCATTTTAATTGTTAGGTGTTCAAATAAAAAAAATGTGAGGTGGCGCTGACACACGCCCTAGAACTTCAGAACTTTGGGACAATGGTTGTTAAGTCTGGGACAATTAAAAGGTGTGGGACACTGACCAAATAAGTTTTTTTTGATCCCTGACAATAAATTTGGTATGATGTAAATTATCACACTCAAATGAAAACCAGATTTTCAGCTACACATTCTGAAAAGATAAAAAAAAAAAGACAAACTGACTCTTTAATCCAACTACAGACTTACCAAGTGACAATTTCACAATGCAGTCTTCCCTTTGTTGGGCTTATATTTATAATTAGCTATGGTACAATGTGCCAGGTAACAGATGACACCCAGTTCGTATACCCAGTCCTACAAATGTCCTAAAATTGAAACTCTCTCAGTCATCACTGACTAGCTCTTGTCATAGATTAAAAATGTGTCTCTTGCATTTCTAAAAATCATTTCACACATAAGCCCCAAATAGTGAACCCTTACGAATCTTCAGACTATTAATGTCATGTAAAACTACTTTATTTACTTGACCAAAAAAATGGAGTAAGGGTCAGAGTAAGTAACCTGTAGGTAGCTTTGTTGGCATACCAGCATTGCCTCATGAAATGGAGAGCATGCTGGAAAGGCTGGTTTTCATTTGTTCCTTTAGACTCACCTAATGCATCCATGCAAACTGGATTATTAGAGATATTTTGTTGCTTTGCACCGTGTAATCAATTCAATCAAAATATTGCCTTCAGCTGATTACTCCCAGTAATCAAAGTATTATAAAGTCTGCATGAAAACATTCTTGTTATTGCTGCAAAATAGGTATCAGCGGGGCTTTCAGGCAGTTTATATTAATAGGCAACATGCAGACCATTTAATGGTTTACAGTTGAATTGCATTTAATTGGATGAATCAGGTTAACTATGTGCCTCAGTTGGCAATTGTTTGTTCAGATGTTAATATGTTTATGTCTGTCCTTGGCCAACAGTGGGAGGAGGTGAGCGGTTATGATGAAAACATGAACACCATCCGGACGTACCAGGTCTGCAATGTTTTCGATAACAATCAGAACAACTGGGTACGGACAAAGTACATCCGGCGCCGTGGTGCTCAGCGGATCCACGTGGAGATGAAGTTCTCTGTGAGGGACTGCAGTAGCATTCCCAACGTGCCGGGCTCCTGTAAAGAGACGTTTAACCTTTATTACTATGAATCTGATGCTGACACAGCCACCAGAACCTCGCCAGCCTGGATGGAGAACCCCTGGATCAAAGTTGACACCATCGCAGCAGACGAGAGCTTCTCCCAGGTGGACCTCGGTGGCAGAGTGATGAAGATCAACACTGAGGTCCGGAGCTTCGGCCCTGTGTCACGAAATGGCTTCTACCTGGCGTTCCAGGACTACGGCGGCTGTATGTCGCTCATTGCTGTCCGAGTCTTTTACCGGAAGTGCCCTCGTATCATCACTAACGGGGCGTTGTTCCAGGAGACGCTCTCAGGAGCAGAGAGCACCTCCCTGGTGGCTGCGAGAGGTGTTTGCATCCCTAACGCAGAGGAGGTGGATGTGCCCATTAAGCTGTACTGCAACGGAGATGGAGAGTGGATGGTGCCCATCGGACGCTGCATGTGCAAGGCTGGGAACGAGGCTGTGGAGAATGGGACTGTTTGTCGAGGTATGTTTAGCTCTTATATTGTTTTCATTAATCTGCTAAGCCTAATGAATCAGTCATAACAGAGTAATCCAAACACTGAAGGATCCAATCCATCCAGTGTTTATGTCTGGTAGTGCACTCACTGTAAGCTGTTCCAGGGATCTATTAATTCCTCTTCAATTGATGGTTTAAACTAGTGATATATATTCATGATTTAAATGCATTATGGAAGGTATACATTCTGTGGATAGATTATTCAACTGAAACAGCCATATTTCCCTGAAAAAAATGATCACCTCTCGCTGTTTATTTTCAAACATAAATACACGGCTGAATATAGCAATTCACAGTAATTCTGCTTCGGGTTTGATGTGAAAATATATTGCTGCCTTTTGAAGCTGTGACTGCCGAACATGTTCAGTTTAGTTCTTTCTTTTGAGCTGCCATAAAAGGATGGGAGTGGCTCATCACAGGTGTTTGGTCACAAATCACAACAGCTTGTCAGGAGACAATTTATTTATTGCTTTTCCTTCCTGTGGACCTTGTAGCAGCACATCTACAATTAAACCTCCAGTCTGTTACATAGGTATTACAAAATTTTAATCTTTATGTCTAGACGTAAAGAAGTGCATTAAAGGCACAATATAGATTGTAGACTGTACACATTTAACAGAACACATGCTAAACAGAAATTCAAAGAAAATGTGAATAACAACTTCCAATCTGTACAATTTGTGTACCGACGTTTTGTTGGTAGAATGCCTCCTTCCAGCCATGAGGACAAAGAGGATATTTTCCAAAATTGCTTGCATTTTCCCATCAATTGGAATCCCTCACAGGCAAATCGATTTGGCTTTTCAAAACATCAATGTACCCAACATTTACCTGTGCCATGCCCCATCCCCACTCTGGCAGGTGGTATTTGGTCAACGTGCTTAGAGATCTTGATCACTGGAAACAGCACGACAGCGTGTAGCCTGCAGACTGGAGCCGTGCTGCTGCAGCCCAGCACAACAAACCACCCACCTGCGTTTCAGATCGGTGTGTTGCTGCCTCTCTTATGCGCGCCTGTAATTACAACACATCCCCCAGTGTCTGTGTGCTGGGAGGGGAAACGTGATGGGTGCTGCTGCCTCACAAACACTGCCAGGCCCCGTTCAATGACTACTAATGAGGACAGGCACCAGCTCCTCCTCGAGGAATACAGTCCAATAAGAGGCATGTGAAGATTCAAAGCAACTACTCCCATGTAGAAAGCTACTCTGAATCCACATCCTCACATAATTACACAAATCTGCTTGTTTTTTGACCTACATGTAATTCACTGCATGTGGTGGATTGGAACATCTCAGGGGTGTCCTCCTCAGTCATGGTAGTTTTTTGTGCTAAACGGGATTATACAGTTAAATGCTGTCAGTTCAACAGGGAAAGCATGTTGATTCAAATATCCTCACTCTGCTGGGCATGAGACTTTCTGACTGAAAAAATAAATAGTTTCACCTTTTATTTCTGACCATCGTATCTGCTGCTCATAGATCCTCTGGAAGAAAAGCTTCACTGACTGCATGTTCTCTTCTTCATCTACTCCCCTGCAGCAGTGAATGTTATAGATTCGAGCACTGCAGGGCCTTAGGGCTGTGTACTGAACTTCAATAATTTTATGGCACCAGTCAAATTGCTTCGATCCTTTCGAAAAATGCCTCGTCATTTAGTACCAAATTTTGATATCTAAGGAGTAAATGTCATCAACGTCAGTGAGCTATTAAGCATGCAGAATGGTTGTTAGAGGTACACAGATTGTTATCTGTATCTGTATCTGTTCAACCAACAGTATTATCTGTCGCTGTATCTATATTCAGGTAGAAGACAAGAACTTATTTTGTTAATTATACATTTATTTATTTATTTGCTTATTTACTTACCAGGGACAGTAAACATTAATCAGCATTGCAGTTTACAATTCAGTGTAAATGTGCCGGAAGCTAAGAAGCTGATTTTTATTTTGTAGACCCTGGGCGGTTATGATAAATTAATGCCTGAGATAGTCTGTACAGTACTTCAACAAGTAGTGCAAAACAGTACAACACAATAGAGTACAATACACTACACTACATAAATATGTCACAAAGGTACGGATATAAAAACAATGAAAGTATGTAAAGGCAGTCCCAAGGATGAGATAGTAAGATTAGTCTGGTTTGCTTCAAGCCATGTCTTAAGTTTATGTTTAAAGATTATATGATTTGTGCACTCTCAGTAGGCAAACTGTTAAAGTCGCTCTGGCTGAGAAGATTGTTTGACCAAACTTGTCTGTATTGTACAACACAGTCCTCTCTGGTAGTTGCCCCTGTAGCCCTGCTGCTGCTGCTATCCCTCTGCTTAATGAAGTGGATACAGGCAAATATTGTATTTTCTGATTGGCAGTGCTATGCAATGGCTAATATTATATTAGTTTTTTTTTTAAAGATTTATATTAATATTATTGTTTTTCTAATAGTATTAAATTAAAATTAAGTACATGTGTAAAAATTTACTTATATTACCCTGTTACATTTTGTAATTTTCTAGAAGAAATATCTGTTTCTATTAACATGTTATTTGTGCTTTTCCGAATAACGTATTCAGGTTGGGGTTCATCCCTATTGCTTGTATCAAGATCAAATAATGCTGGTGTTTGACTGTACATGTTGCAGAGGCATGCAGGAGAAACACCATGTTAATGTTTTCACCCAGAGACAAGGATCATTGTTTTTATCAGAGCCGGCTACTTATCTGCTACAGGTAGAATGGCATGTATATTCATCCTGAACCGTTTGGTACGGGACATTCGCAGTTATATGCAACTTTCTTGGTTGGCACACACTGTGACCCAAACTGTCAAAAGTGTATATTTATATCGACTACTCACACACACGGAACAGAAATTCCAGGGCGCAAGTTTTACCACAGACCTTTTAGCAGTGCACCAGTTGTTGTAGATCAGTTGTAGCATGCTTGTCAGCTTAGCCTGGTTGACATGGTTGATCAAGCTCATGTAGTGTTGCTGGTCTTGGTTAGTTACAGTGAAAATGGACAAAGATTAGTGTCAAAACTGTGTGCTGACATTGTTCAGCTGAAGTCGGGTTTCTCTGTGGAAACACTTCAAATACCCGATACCCAGACCTACAGGGCTCATATACAAACCATAGTGACCCTGAAAGAAGCACATATATGTTCACAGACAGATTTCGACTTTCCCCTTTGTCACTTGGGTGACTGAATATTAAAGCTTTATGAAAAGAATGCATTATCTGAGAGTGCAGCTGTGGAATGCAGCAAAACGCCAAGCACGGAGATGGATTTTTATGGCTCCATACAATAGTTATGAGCCTCAGTGCAAACAACGGGGATGTGTGTGTTTTACCAAGGGAGAAAATAAAACCATTACAGTTAAAAAGGATATTATTCTGTGGTTCGCCCATTGTTCAGAAGCTCTTTTTGATGGAAGGCTGCCACCAGTTGGTCTGCTCTCAAGTCATCTTCCTAAACTCTGAAAGCTGATATCAGCGCTTCAAACTGTGGTCAGTCACTGCCTTTCAACTGCCAGGAGTGGGATAATGAATTGATCTATGAAAGATGCGCCCATGCCTGCCGATATTATGGGGTAATGAATTGATTTGTGAGAGGTGCCCTCAGAGGGTTTGTAAGATATCCTCTTTCATAGCTGGATTATGGAGCCACAGAGACGGCATAAAGCAGCCAAGATGAAAGCGACTATTTGCACTGTTATATTAATAACGCAACCAATGCTTTGTTCCAACATCTCCGCAACTAAACGTGTAATTACGCATGTAACAATTAAATCCTTGGCAGGGATCCCGGCAAATAATTATGCTGTCATGAAATCTGTCAAAATATTGACAGTAGAAGGGGGTGCTTACATCAAATTGCTGAGGCCTTTTTCTCTGTGATTGTCTTACAAGTGAGATTAAGTTTCCTCTCTAAGAAGTGCTGGGAGTGAAGGAACCACACCAGGGCTTTTCAACAGAGACAGCCCTGAAAAGAGAGATCCTTCTTCACCCCAGAGCCTTGAGGAGATAGTGTACCACAGAGACACATGAGGTCCTGTTTGCCCTTGCTGTTCACTCCAGAATGAAAAGCATTCTCTTCAGTGGGGCACAATAAGAGCCATGTTCATGGGTGGAATTGCAAACTGCCTTAACAATTCCCATGTGTGTTTTTTCACTGTAATCTGATCATCTAACCCCATGCTATTGTGAGTTCAAGGGTCTTGACTGTGGGAGTGTGGCTCGTGTTATAAAGCAGCGAAGATTTAGATGTAGACAATCTGTCACAGCGATACTAACAGCTTGATTCATCTTTGGGTTGTGTTTTTCTTAATGACTGTATTTGGGGAGAAAAAGAAAAAGCACCGTAAAACAAGCTGTGTAGTTGGTGTGGCCCAGATTTACTGTCACAGCGTGACAGCAGATGGAAAACTGCAGCAGTTTTGTTTTCTGCGCACTCTTCCACTTATGTGCAGTGAAAATAATGGCGTGAAAATGATGGCAAAAACAATCAGGTTTATAGAACCAATCACAATGTTTGTTTGCAATGTTTAAAAGGCCCCTGCATCATTTCAATGGCAGCAACATGTGGAATGATTTCTTTTTTCATTGTTATTTCAAAGTGCATACATCTCATTCATCTAAAATGCATGTGTTATGTTTTCGTATCACATTAATAATAACACTTTCCCTAACATTAGATTTACGGTTGGGTGATCGTTACAGTTTCCATATTGTCAACTGTGTTTCCTCACAATCTCCAATAACCAACCTAATCCAATCAATTCAATGAGAGCAGGCAAGAGAATAAGTCTCAGCTCGACAAGTAAATACCTGCATGGAATTAAGAAATGTAACAGCTACCTCAATAATGGTTAAAACTATAAACCAGCTCGAAATGGCAAGTACCAACATAGAACAGCATGTCCTGAACAGACATATTAAAAAAACTACCACAAAGTAACATTTGTATATTGGAATATACAACAGCAAATTTAACTATAACTATAACTATAAGCCCAGCACGAGGCCAAGGCATAACGGGAAATGTGGGCCATTGCTAGGCCCTTAATTATTCTGACCTTTAAATGGTGATCTCAAACTAAGCAGTGTTTGCACCTCATAATCCTATAGACTCTGATAAAGTTTGAGAGAAGGAAGAAGACAAGATGATTCATAAGGAATCAAGAGGACCGGCAAATAAATTCCCATCTTTTTGATTATTTTTAACATATGATAATCTGTGGAATTACACCAGAGTTGACTCTGTCTCTGTCCACAGAGAGCAGCAGACTCCACCTGGGTTGCAAAATATAAATAAATATATTTGTTTAGTGCCTTTTTATTGGGCATCAACATTTACATGCATTTTGCTGAAAAAATAGACTTGAAGCATAAATAAATAATGTGTATGTGTATTGTTTTCACAGATGCCACTGCACTGTTGGGTGGTTTATCAAAAACACCAAGAAAGCAACACAGTTGACTACATAAAATGAGCACAGCAGGAATGTCAAATACGTCAGAACCTTGTGTTTAACTATATATATTTTTAAGCAGTACAATTACGGCTGAAAATAACTACAGAAATAAACAAGTTTGCCAATTTTATATGTTATGATACAATGCAATAGGATACGATACGATACAATATGACACAATAACATACTTTATTATCCCTGTAGTAAATATTGTCTTGGACTCAGATGCTACACACATACAGCTAGTATGAAAAACTAAAAAAAAAAAAAAATCTTTTGTATTTTTTAAATTTTACCTTTATTAACCAGGCATGTCATTAAGAACACATTATTGTTAACAATGGCAGCCTGGAAAAAGACAAAAGGAGGAAAGGGGTAGGACTAACAAGCGTATCAAAAGTTATAAGAGAGCAACACACAGTGTTGCATGTGACAACAAACATTACATGAATAAACAAACAACAAACAAACAATTTCAAAAGTACATATATCTCTACATTTATCTCTTCAATTTGGAAGTGAGTGTTGTTGGAGCAGTGTCACAGTGATTCAGTCCATACATCCACATTCAGAGGCAGTGACAGTATTCCAAGATTCAGACGTACTGTATAACAGACATGGCAAATTCTACTGAACATGCACGACAGCCCCCACAGCGAGTCAGTTAGTCACATGAATGATAAGCATTTTTAGGTCACAGTGTGGAGAATTCGGAACAACACTAGCGCCTTTTTTTAATGTCAGTCTCTCGGTGAGGTCTGCATCAGTGGTAGGTAGTAGCTGCTGGGAAGTGAGGTTCCTGCAGTTGCACCCAGAGCAATTAGATTAAGGAGTGAAGGCTTCAGTAATTCTTCAGCCAAATGTGGTTGCAGATAAAGAGAGTTAGGGGGATCGAGTGCAAAGGTAGGTGCCGGGCAGACATGATTGGATAGACATGATTGCATGGAAAAGAGGAGGGGAGGAGGCGAAGGCAGGAAATGAGTCCCCCTAACCCACTGTCAGAATCCCAATTATTGCAGTCTTTTCGTCTGGAGAGGGTTTAAGGGTGGAAATCAGCGTAGCACAGACAAATCCACACCGCTGCCTTTATTTCCCTGGGTGCCTCTGTCTTTAATGGCAGCTCTAATTGACTAACAGCGCACGTGGGGAACAGCCACGCTGATGACTGGATGACTGTCCTCTGCGCTGGAACAAGACACAAAGCAAAACAAAACAAACACACCCCCTCAAGGCTTTTGCTGCATTGTGCATTGTGCAAACAGAGATGAAGGAAGGTTTGCATTGGACTGCAGTAACAGAGAGGAAAAGAGAGAGTGGGAGAAAATAAGAAAAAGAGAGAGGGAGACCAAAATGTCAACAGTCTGCCTACACAATAGGCATTCACACAATATTATGTTAAAGTAAAAGCCACGCTCATTCTCTAAGATTGATGGCTGCTCCGGCTGCTGTTAGGAGCCGTTTAGTTAAGCATAAGGAATACAAATTAGGGTCCGAACAGATGTTCAGCACTGCAGCATTCGTCTGTTAAATGGCTTCATAGACAACATGACTTAATTTCTGCATCATAGGCAATATCACTTAATTTCCATTACTGATCTTTTCATTTAGACCCAATAACGGGTCTGTGATGTGTACTTGACAGAGGTAAGCTCTTTGGTCTGTACACACTGTAGGATGTTGTAACAGCAGGTGGCAAACAGGCGAGCTCTAAGACATGTCATTCTGTCTGCAGAGGCCCCAGGGAACATTCACGAGCCTTTATTCCCTCTTCCCCACTGTGAGGGGATTTCAGTATGGCCAGGTGCTTTTTTTTTTTCCTCTGTCCGCTAGTCCTCTTTTTCTCTGTTGTTCTGCACGCTGCGCACATCCATACAGCCGAAGAGAGGATGAAAACAAACAAACAAATAAAAGCAAGGGGTGCCTCTAATGAGAGGAGGAAGAGTCTAATGAGAAAAAAAGTCTAAATTAAACACACATACAGCCCTTCTAATAAATCTACGTATATGAGATAGTGCAGTATAGTGAGTGCACACATCACATTATAGTCCATGAACACACAAGGCTGGGAGGGTTATTTTAAAAATGTGTTCTGATACAATTATTACTTACCCATCAAAATGTAGTCAGTAACCTAATCCACGCATCACAATTTTAAAATAATGTAGCTTGATTATGCTCAGTTACTTTTGAGTTACCTCTACCAAATATGGTGAGATTGTTTTTATGGCCATTGTTAGGTTTATTAATTGTTTGTTCAACTATTCCTTCCTTAGTTATGCACAAATGCATATTTAGAACAACAGCAATAATTATGCGCATTTAAATGTACTGTATACTATACACACTTCACACTCAATCCTAAAGTAAACTACCTTAAACTTATTACACTTTACCACACACCATCTTGGTCACCAGTATTGACGTCTACAGTTCTGAAATATTTGTCAGTAGTAGCAGTTCACAGATTAGCTATCTAATTGGATGTCTTGTAGCTAACATCAGCTGTCAGTCTAAAAAATCTCAAGTTTTGGATGATGACAGTATTTTCATGGCTGGAAGGCATAATTTGCACAACTGTGATGTGGTTCCCCTTTTCTGATTTAAAGACACCATAATGGCAAAATTCCAACCCAGTGAAAGTTTTGTTTTTTTCACTAGTAGACATGACATGGCAACTGTAAGATTAGCTATTGTTTCACTAGAGACCATAGTGGTGTTGTGAGACTCGGGAAGTGTTGTAAGGTGTGCGCTGTGATACAGGGACAGCAGTTACAACTGCAGGCACTGCAGTTAATCTTTGGAATGGGCAGGCTGGGTCATATTCATTCTGATTAATAGCGGATGGGTTGACTTTGATAAATAAGGTGCGTCTTCCCAGTAAGAGTGATAGACGCCGTGTGCGCATTTACACTTGAGGCACAGCTGCACAGCCACACAACTTCCTTTATCATTTAATTTTTAGTTTAAGTTTTTACTTTTGCTGCTTATTTGCTGCAGTGACATTACTGGAAGCAGCCTCTTACACACAATAAAGAAATCACTTGGAAAACTTGCGCTAATCGATATGATTTAAAAGGTAATATAGCCTACTGAGATCGATAGAGGTGCTGGTCTCTTAATTGGAAAAAAAGATACATTCAGATAGGCAGTGGGTGGATGATTTATGCGCACATGCAGATTCAGATGAAGAGCCCATCCACGCTCTACTAGTGTGCGCACTACACATGGTAGTATAGCGTGTATATAGCGTTTAAAATGTATTGTAAAATTGTAATCCTGCTAATAATCCTTATTTTAGCTGTAATTTCTACGTCTTATTTTCTATAACTATAATTGAATACAATTATCAGTTGTTTACCCTAATTACTTAACTCTGCTACATGTACTCTGTTTCTCCCTAAGCCTTTGAACACATATGCACTATCAAACCATATGCAATCATGTGCACACACACCAACCTTGTGTACCCACACACACTTTATCATCCTCATTTTCACAGCACATCCATCATATGCGGATGTGATAACGTGACCTGCGCTCCCTGCGAATCTCCCTGAACTCAAAGATCATGGCCTGTTAAGCCTGTAAACGTTTTCCACATGTTTTTGCACATGTCGGGCTTTGCTCCATATGCCCCTCCGTCACACTCCTCATTATCCCACACCATCTATTGAATCTCAAATTCAGACGGTATGACCTCTTATGATCCCAACGCTTCTTTTATTTCTGCATTATTGGTCATCTCGTCGACTGTAGAGGCTTTCTGCAGGTCTGGTTCTTGCTTGTAACACCTACCCTTGTCTCACCCTGAGTCCTGAGATATGAGACAGTCTGATGACCACAGACAGTTCTCTGGTGTTTCTCCGTGAGAGCGAAACTGGGTGACAACCCTGAGACCTTCTGGTTTTGTTCATGATAAATTCACTTTGGCTAGGCCATCCTGACACTGAGGAAATGAGAGCTGTGCAGCGTACAGAGATTCTTCCACATGTGCCTCTCTTTTCTCATCAGGGACAAGGCCAGGGCTTTGTCAAAACATCCCCATGTGCCGACTCTCAGATGTCCTCGACTCGTGTCCTGCTAGAGGATTCAAGTCGCTCTCCCGGGTAAGGGAGACTGATGGATCAAGCATCTGTCTGGATAAAAGACGAGAAACAATCGGGCTCACTGTTAAAAGACAGGAATCCCTCTCGAGTATCGGTGACCTTGTTTTCCAATGATGTATTAGAACTCGGTCAACATTGAGAGAAAATTGTGGTGTCTTGTGTTGTGTGCCGTTGACCTACATTGGAGCTGTTCTAAAAGTGAGAGCGTAGAGAAAGCTTATCCATTCCTGACATTCATGGGATGTGCCACGTGTATTCTGCGGCCGTAGTATCCAAGAGATGAGCACAGTTGTTCACACACAGTTAACCCCTTGGTCATTCACTAAGAAGCCGAAAGGCTTGAGTCTATATTCTGCTTCACACCGGATGGTCATTCAATCTCACATAACCAGCAGTGAGTAGAGTACTGAAAACCTATACTCAAGTAAAAGTACAATTACTCTCATAAAAAATGACTCGAGTAAAAGTGACAATAACCATTTGAGAAACCTACCCAAGTAAAAGAAAAAATACCCAATTAATAAATTGCTCAAAGCACAAGTTACTTTCAATTTTCAATATTCAACAGGGTTCCAAGTGAGTCAGAAATCTACTTGCCCAGTGTTAATTTTTAATTGTCTCTGTTCAAATAGTTTTATTCATTATCAGTTATCAAATAACAATACTAGTTAAAAATATCCATTCCCGTATTTTTTGAGGTCTTTAAATGTCCCATTTTGTCGAAAACCCAGAGATATTCAGTTTAATATGATAATAAACAAAGAGAAGCAGGAAAAACAGCATTGTCTGCCACTTTTCATGAAAAATTACTCTTAATTAGGAATTGTCACTGGAGGCTGTCTCTTGCTCTGGGTTTTGCTCTGTCACCATCACCTTACAGGCAAAAGACAGGTGCTGCTTATTTTTCTTCTAAGCAGTTACTAACTTGTAGAAGTGAATATAAAAAGCTACTTTTTTTTAGTTGTGTGTTACGTATTACTACTTATTACTAATCCCCCCTGCATACAACATCATAGTATTGAAGAGTCTTATTGAGTCTTATTCAATACTATCCGTTTAGTATTGAAACAGATAGCAAAGTTGAGCAAAGATGATTGCTCAGTGTCAGCCATGTGAGGAGGAGCAAATTCTCATTCCCACAACACTACAAATTTAATTGCCCATCAGCCGTCATCTTGATCATTAAGATCAATTTGTAAAGCACAAACCTGTCAGCAGTAGTTTTCTTGTTTTGCACTGTGAGTGTGTACATTTTGAAAAGTATTATATTTTATGTCTACATCTGCCTGCTGCCTATTCACAATAAGAGAAGACATAATAATATGTTAATTCCACTAGAGGAGAGACTTGATGTTCTCTGCAATTAGGTGGAAAAAATATGCAAATATATTGGTATTGGCATCAGCAACATTGGATATCAACAAAAATCCAATATTGTGAATCTCTATATTGCAGCACAAGATACTCCCCACACTGTGGAGGCATGTACCTCACCTGAGTATGTGCCCCATAACGCTGAGTATAAGTTACAAAGACATCTGCTAGTTATGTAATTCATCAGCTATTCATTGTGTTGCTGTTCAGTTCATTTGAATTATTTGACAGTTGGCTCCTTTGAGAAGAATGTTCATGACAGCAACTTATATAACTATACAACTGCAGTCTGCAATGGCCTCACTTTGACTTCACGTTAGTACAGTCAAACAGAGAATAGGCATTTCATGCCATATGGGGAAGTCAGAAGTATAATGGATTCTAAAATAAGTAACATCACCCACCAACAAAGATCTGTCCCCTGTTAAACTTCAGGTGATTAAAGATTAATTGGCTTCATGGGTGAGGCTGAGAGATGGCAGGGTGGAGATAGATCAGAATGGAAAGGCAACAGGGGGAGAGAAATATTAACAAGGACACATGAAGAGCTTGGTTTTCTTCTTCCTCTCATTCTCTTATCAGTGTTATACGCCTCACCGCACATCAACATACCGCACTAATAACCACAAGAGATCATCTCCTTTGAGCAGCCAAAAAGGGAGACATCACAGGGAGAGAATATTAATGCTATAAACTTCCTAACACCAGTTGTGATTCTGATGTTTTGACTTCAACAGAGGGATTACTTACTTTGCACTGTCACTGAGAAGATTTCCTGATACAGTTCCTTTCAAAACACATTATATAATTTTAAAAAAGTGTGGTTGTCAACCTAAAAACGAGGCTGTTTTCCTCAGTTCTTCAAAATAAGAATGTATTCTGTAAGAAAGTCTTTTTTGCTATTATATATGTATATATACAGTGACATCCAGCACTTAAAATATGGAGTTGATACAAAGTTAAAGGATGCAAATTCAAAGTCTTTGTTGCAGTACATTTACTCTTACTTCTGCTGGACTCTGCATTGTCCAGTTTTCTTTGCACCATGAGTCAGCATGCACTGTAAATCTCTGAGTTGTCGATATATCTCTCTTGCAGCGTCATTAAGATAAATTCCCATTCATTTGATTACTTGGCAATCAAAGTGATTTAGATTCAGAAGGAACACCCTGCTGTTCTCAAAGGAAAACAAAAAGCCTGAGTTCAATTATCAGCTAATTCCAGTGCCTGAAACCAAATAAGAAAAACCAACAAACAGAAAGTATCCTTGGATTCAAGGGCAACATCTACGTTAACCTCAGTGAATCCCTGTGAGGTGATCATGTCCACACAAGCTTTATCTACCCAGCGGGGCCTCTGCAGTGTTTGAGCAAAATCAACAACCAAATCAAGCAGTTTATATTGAGATTTATTTTACTTTGGGATTTAATTCCGAAATGTTTATAAAGCCACTGGCTAATGTCAACTCAAAAGTTGGACTGGCATAGCAAAGGTTTCTGTCATCATCCTCCCCGGGAGGTTTCCGAGTGGTGTTTGAGTTTGAAATTGAACACATGCCTCTAAAGCCCCAACAATGTAAAGTTAAGCTCTCCCCTGTAGAGAGCCACTGCTGCAGGATTGTACTTGTTTTCTTTGCCAGTTTACCACCTGTGTTTTCTAACTTCTGACAGAATCCAGGTGAATATTTTTTCAATAGATATATTGCCTATGTTGTTCACTGTATCAAGGGTCAAGGCCCAGCAGATATTGATGAAAGAATAACACCTGAACACTGACATCAAACCACAAATCATTTTGGTGAAACAAAGTTAATTACCAATCAGTCAGATCTTTATCAGGTCAAAAGAAGGTGTAAGAAATATCCACCATCTAACAGCAGTAAGTCTACAGCCATGATAGCTGCTCTGTGAGAGTGTTCTTAGGCCAGCCTGTTCTCACTCCCAACATGTCAAATAAAGCAGCTTAGTCAGTGCCCCTAGGCTTCAAACCAGGGATCAAAATTAGCACCAGCCAATAGCCAAATGCATGTAATTTATGCAAGCGGCCGTTAGATTAGCTTCACTCACCAGCCAAAGCAACAGTACTAATATAATGAGTGGCTAGTAAAATTTGGACATTCATTAACCATTTGGTCAGTGGACAAAACATTCATTTTCAACCCTGCATCAAACTATGACATCTAGAAATCCCTCAAGCATCTGGAGGGGCCTCTCTAGTGTTAGTGTATGTTTTGCTGTGCCGTCTACGTCAGGTGATATAGTATAAAGAGTGAGAAAGTCCACATATGGAGCAGGTGGGGTGAATGGATGGGTCAAACAATCACAGGACTTTAATCCAGGAGACTGGGGTTTGTGTCTTATGTAAAACCAATCATCAAACTTCATCTATTTCTTTTTTATCTTATGTAAGTTACATAACGTACATTAACTTTATTTTGGCCCAGACCATGACATTTTCCTAAACCTAACCAAGTAGTTTTTGTACCTTATCCTCACCAAGTAGTTTATGTCCCTAAACCTACCCATTCTTGCATATCTATTATTGCTAATTTGCCCTGCATGTGCAAAAAGGATGCTAGAGGGGTACTTACTGTGTCATACTTTGAAGCATGTAGAGCCACTGACCAAGCTGTTGTATTTGATGACAAATTTGACCTGAAAACTCAAGACCTGATGACAGCACTCGATGAGAGGTCAGGGGATCATCAAAGTGATACAGTTTATCTTGAGGGTGGCATGAATGTGTGGACCAAATTTTAGGGCAGTCCGTCCAACAGTTGTTGAAACATTTAACGCAAAACCACATGCCAACCTCATGGTGGCACTAGAGAAAAAATTCAGGGGATCATTAAGATCCATAGTGTGGATATTACAGGATAACTTTGACTTTCTGGTGTAACTGAGTGAATTGCCAAAGTCTGTAGGATGGGATAGCATCCTGTAATTGTGGAGATATTTCAGTCTGGATTAAAGTGGTAGAGGGACCAACAGACCGACTGATTGACATTGCTATCCCCTAGAGCCATGCTGCTAGTAAGAGTTGAAACCTTAATGTATATCATGGGGCAATTATAGAATAAATACTGAAAAGTCAATGTGCGTGTCTTCAGTTGACAAAATCCCTTATTGCTTCATATTCCATATGATTTTTCCAAGAAGCATTTTTTTGTTTCCCATCACACACTGTCATATTGTTTGCAGTATAATGAGCTCACTCCCTACTTTTGCGTGTTTATTACAGTACTCAATTAAGACTATAATTGTGCAGGATGAGCATACTTGATGCTGGGCAGGAAAACAATCTTGGCTCCAGTGGCCTGGTTTAATTGTTGAAGCCTGGTTGAGGGGGATGGTGTTCTGTTGCTGCAGGGGACAGCTCTGCTTTGTAAATGGACTACTTACAGAATTTTCTGGATGTTAAAACTTTTTACCTCCCCTTGGGCAGCGGCTAAGCAAATAAATTACTCAATATAATGAGCTGTTCCACTCTCCTGCGGAATTCCCAAGCTTTCAGCTGAAAGGTATGGTTCGACACGCTTTTTCTCATTCTTACGACTCTTGTAAAGAACCGGGTTCATCTAAAGGATACAGTTCTCTTTTTTTAAACAACGCTTTAGAAGATGAAAGGCGTAGCACAATCCGTCAGGCTAATCCTTATCTAGTCCGTTAGAATATTCCTACTACGTTATTGTATGTACCAGTGGTGTATGGGTGAGAATAATCTCACCATGTTCCTACCCCCCCTCGGTTTTCTCATCCACCTCTAGGTCTTTGCCTTGTGATTAGTGCTATTTTCCCACAGTTTATACTGTAAAGCCTGTAGGGATTCGCTGTTTATACTGAATTTATACGGAGAAGGAGGAGGTGAGACTGTAAACAACAAGCTAATGAGAAGGCTGCTCTGTTTTGCCTTGTGTGGAAAAATAACAATCGCTTCCTGTGCACCTCACAGCATGAGTTAAAGTACAGTGCTGGAATATCAAAATGTTTTTATGTCCCCATCATGTTTGAAAATTAGACAGTAATTACTGAGTAATTTCTTTTTTATTAGGCTGAAGTATGTTCTTTCAATTCCATGTAATTGTAGACGCCACAAGTTTGGGGTAATTCTAGACACCATAAAATTTACTCAGTGCGTTGTAAAAGCTTTGCAGAGTGGTCACTAGCAAAAATAGATTTCCAGGAGAAGACTGATACGCTTCTTGTACCTAAAGATTAAATAAATATATTGTTGGTAGAGCTGCCCATTGAACACAGACTCTTCATGGTTCTATATTCAAGTCCAGTATCTCAAACTAAAGTTCCTGCAAGGCAAAACTGATTATATGGGTTGCAGAAGATCCATCACCTTTAAGTAATGGGTTTTAAGTATTGATGTGAAAATAAGAGAAATATGAGGTACTTCAGGTCAGGATTTGATTTCCTATGTACTGAAAACAAGCTGCACAGCAAAACACTATAGATGAAATGTATATGACTCAAACAGAGACTGAGTTCAATGAAACAGTGAGGCACAGTCAACAGGCTAAACAGAAAAATCACGTACAAAACTCCTCCGCACACAGGACATTAACCCCCCGCCAGTGTTTGCTACAAAGCCTGGATTGGCCTTGCGGCATATTGATGCCTGGGAAATGCTCACTTCGTGCTGGGACCAGTGTTCTGGTTTATTGTGGTCATCTCAAGGCTGTGTGGTCTCTACAGAGTAATTTTGGCGGTTTAGGTGGGGGAGAGAGATCAGCGCATTTTCACGTGCGGGGTGTTTTCATTCCACCCCGCCAACCGACTCAGTATGGCACCGTCTCGACACACACCAGGACCAACGCCACCCCCACCCCCACCCCCCCAACACGGGCATCTCGTCTCTGTGAAGTAACAGGCTTAAAGAACTGTCTGGAATACATTAGTCACAGTTATTAATGAGGTTGTTTTGATTCTGCTCTCCCCTTGTCTTTGCTTTTTTTCCACCGTGCAAAGTCACGACGATGCCGAGGATTTTTGGCTGAAACAAAAAGACAGACCTTGTCAGCTCACAGGGACACAGATAGTTAAAACAAGACAGAAGTGGTGAGACAGAAAGAAGAGAAAGAGTCTTAGAGGAAGAGATCACAGTACAGTGTAGACCTACACTATGTCTCTCTCAACCACACTACATGATGTTATGTGCTTGGCAAAGGAATACGTTCCTCTCCCCTTACAGTATGACATCAGTTGGCTCAGTTTAGGGCTGTCAATGGCACGTGTCACTTAAAATTATGGATTTTATTTGTCAGTGTACAAGTACAGTATGTCTCTGACAGCTGTTGTTAATAGATTTTTGGGAACAGTGGTAGGATATGACTTAAGAGATAAAGCAAACCAGAGGTGTGGACTCAAAGCAGACAAATTTAATGACTTTAGACTAACTTGACAAAATCAAAAAAAGCTTGCATCTCTACTTGACCTGTAACACCAGTGACTTGTGATTTCACTTGGACCTGAGCCTTTTGACTTGAAAATACTTGATACTGTACCTTCCCGCAAGTCCAAAGATTAAAAATTGTTCTTTAAAAGCATGCCACCAATCAATTCATGTCCTGAATAAACTAACATTAACACTATTTGTTAACAGCAAGGCAACACTTATTTCTCCAAATTCACATTGTTTGAAACAGTCCAACAGCATCCAAAAAAGTTACAAAAGAGAACCATGAAGAACTAAATCAACAAGGCTAGGAACACACTGTTACATTATGATTTCTTTAGGGCTCGAAACTCAAGTTTAGGACTTGTAACTTCACTCATACTTCTCAGTCTTGACCTGAGCATTGACTTTGAACTTGACTTGTGACTTTCAAAACAATGTCTTAGTCCCATTTCTGCTCATAACTGGGAAAAAGTAAATCTACAATTACATTTCTAGTTTTTTAAACTTATTCATGTGTACTGCTCTGGTATTGAGGTTACCAACATTTCTGAAGTGATGAATGGTCTAGTGACTTTTTCAAGATGTGACACAAAAACTTATTCTCCACTGTGTCAATCCTTTTAACCATACCGTTGAATCAATTAGAATAACAATGGCCCTCGCAACGGATATTACAGATTACATTGTCTCACTGTAGCGCCTTGAAGGGTAATGTTATGACATTGACACTGAGCAGAATGTGACATTTTCAGCCACCATGAGGGATATCTCAACTCTCCACAGAGAAGACATTTTGGAGCCATCTGCATCTAAAATAAGCAGGCCCCAGTCAAGCACAGAGCTGATTCGTTGATGTGTCTCATTCCTTGTACAGCCTTGATAACTCCTCCTTGCGACCTTCTTACTAAATATAGCAATTCACGTATTGATTTGGGGACGCGGTGCATTCACAGCATGCCTCCACCATAATGACCTATTTCAACAGATTGCTTGTCGTTAAGTCGTTTTTTTGTGTGCAGTCTTTGTCTCCAGGCTGCAGGGGAAAGAAGACACAGCCACATGTTCTGAGCAGAGGTAGACACAACATATCTTGGGTCTGTTGCACAGGCCAAGAAACCATCATGCATCCATGATGGCCCTTTTGGCAACATGAGTACTCATGTATCTTCCATGCAGGGACCCTGTACGAGCGCGTATTAAAGCTTGTGTGTGCTCTCAAGGCCGTTAAGAGACGTTTTATCTCAACACGGTGCAGAGTTCTGAGATTACAAGAATTAACTGTTCCTGCAAGCAGCATGATTAAGTTCGGATCATTCACAGTGTTGTACCTCACTGCTATTAAAGTGTGGCAATGGGGAAAAGGGCCAATGAAAGCTTGGCAAAAGATGGCTTAAATTCCATCTGTGTCTACACCATGCCAGCAGGCAGGCTTCCCATCACGGAGTGACTGGCTATGATTGAAATCATTGCTCTAACGTGCTTCGTTATCTGTCAGTATAGTGTTGCAAGAGGGATGGGCATCAATAGGATCGCTGTTGTGCTATTCAGGAGAGCTGAGATCCAGAAATACCGTCAGTGTTTTATCAAAACAGTTGGGTGACATGCCTAAACACCTCACTGTTTATCTTTTTGCCCTTCCAAATAGTACAGCTGCCACGTCAAAGCCGTGCTGCAAGCTGTCTGGCCTTGTCAGTTATTGCTGGAGTACGCAAAAGGAAGCAATGTATTAGATACAGCATATCCTCAATTTCACTAGAACAATCTTTCATTTAAAACTAATTTATCGGCACTCTTTCCCATTAT